>JBBMKE010152662.1:0-15781 GCA_037834125.1 Lippia alba | reverse complement strand
TTCACGTAGGGCATGCTCGAGAAATTAATTCATAAGTCACATAAGGGCATCAATTAAGAGAAATCGAATAAAATTACGAAATTAAACCCACACGTGTCGCGTATCTGTATGTGAGCGAGCGGGGTGTTACAATTAGTCTCTCGATCTCATCTTTCAAATGGCAACACTCATCAGTGTCATGCCCATAGTCATTGTGGAACTTGCAAAATTTCTTAGACGGCAGGTTACAAGGTCCTTCCTTCGACTTTCGAGGCCAGTTGAGCAGGCCCCTACTTTGGATCTACATCAAGGTGTCCAACGGCGTGCTGTGCAGGGCCGTCTAACAATCGTACCAAGGGCTGTCGGTCGTTTACGTATGTCTATTTCTCGGCTCCTCTTAGCAGGTGCTGGCATCCTTCCGTCTTCGACTCGATTTCTTCGTCTCTCGTTCCTCTCACTAGTATGCCCATACTTGCCTATCTCCGTCTCCTCAGAATTAATGTATTTTTCCGCCCTAGCCAGGATCTGTTCCCAACTAGTAGGTGGTCTTTTGCTTAATGAGCTAAAAAACCTTCCCTCCTTAAGCCTTGTTCAAAGACGCCAGCACGTACCTGGAAAATAGTGACGGGGACCTCCAGCACAGCCTTCGTGAATCGAGTGGTCTAGCTCCTCAATATTATATCGTTTCTTTACCTCATCGTGAATAGGCTACTATTATTCTTTACATGGTGCACTCTACTCGCAAATTGATGCAGAAAAAGTTGGATAAACTACTCGTAAGAGTATATGGATCCCGGGGTGAGTTGGCTAGCCCACTCCTGTGTTGTTTTGGTGAATGTCGTGAGGAGCAACCTACACTTCAGTCCCTCCAAACAGCGGTACAACAAGGCTAAGCTCTCGAATTGGTCGTACCATCGTACTCTGGTAACCCGGCTTTGTTGAAGTCGGGCTGGAGGCCATCATCCATGATGCTCTGGCTGAATGGGCCTCCTCTCCTGAGTCCTCGTACAGGGGCTGCTGGTAGCCTTCTTTCCATCTCGGCAAACCGTTGTTGAAGCTGCTCATCAAACCGCTTATATAACAGGGCAGCCCGATTCGGTTGTTATCCCGCATGTGGTGCGGGTAGGACCCGCTGGGCCACAATCCCACCTACTGCTTAGGTCCCATCTTGTCCCGCCTCCAGCAATTTCACGTTGGATTGGATATTAACTCCTCTGGCCGGCACCGTGAGGCTTTCCTTCTGGCGGTGGCGCTCCGGCGGCTGCCATACCTACTCGAGTTAGGGCTTGGATGATGCGAGGGATGGCCTCATCCATTTGCCTGCTGAGTTCACCTGCTGTGCGTAGACCGGATCCGCAGCCTGCTTCTCGGGACGGCTTGGGGCTCTAGGTCTGCTTTTCTCGCCTGTTGGCCTGGTGGAGTTCTGGGTTCCCAGCTGTTGCTCCTGGCCTGCCGGCCTGGTAGTGTTCCGGGCTCCCGTGACCTGCACAAACGAATCTCCCAGGTCCTCTACCGTCATCGAGTTAGGGTTCCTGCCTGCAATAAGTAGCCTCCTCAACTCCAACGAGAATCGTGAAACCTCATCGGATCTGAGCTATGACTCGCTCCAGCAGGTCTAGGGCTAGTAGGCGTGCTCCTTGTCCCGGTGGGGTGGTTCCTTCCTGCTGGGGTGTCCCATGGGCTGCTCTGACCTGGGGATCAGCAAGCGGATCTCCCACCATGGGCTGCTGGTTCAGGTCTATGACCTGCTCTGAACCGCTAGCCTGACCTGCTCCCCACAGATCTGGTTCGTGCTGCTCCTTTGGCTGTTGAGGCCCGAATCACATCCATCAACTGCTGCAGCGGAGTGTTCTCCTCCACCATCAGGTCCTCCACCCCCGTGGAGCCCTCGGTAGGTTGTCGGGTCAGGGTCTAGTTCGTCACAATCCTAGTTCCATCGCAATTGTCTCTGGTGGATGGTGTGAGACCTATTGCGGTAGGGATGTCGTTCAAGCCGTTGGAAGCTATTTGCCTAGCACTTAAATCCTCAGCCTCAACTCAATTGAACCCACAGACGGCGCCAAGTGCTGTTGGTAATTTCTACACCACTAAAATTAAGAATCAAGAAAATAAATTTTAACTAGCGATTCAATAAAGTGAATGATAATAAGCAATCGTAAATAATGATATAAGATGATGAAATATGGAGAAAGCATGTGAAATCATGTATTGATCATGACAATTCCTCTTGAGAGTACAAAGATACCACAATAATAATTGTTATCGAACACCAAGAACATTAGAACAACGAGAATGAAAGCAAAGGAGGAGAAGAGAGTAGGTCAAAGCTTGTGATTGTGGGCTGCTCATCTGTCATGGCCTGCTTTTATACCTCCTTAGAATCCAAACCCTAGCTAACACCCTCCTCTTTCTCACGTGGGAGCAGCCCTAATCCGAGTTGTTTTGGCTGTTGGGCGGCTCCTCGAACTTAGGGAACCTGTTAGGGCTTCTTTGGACCTGCTAAGACTTCTTCGGACCTACGAGGGCTTCTTTGGACCTGCTAAGACTTCTTCGGACCTACGAGGGCTTCTTTGGACCTCGCGAAATTGAACTGCTTTTTAGGTTGCTGGGTCAGAGAGCAGGCCACGAAGGACCAGCTCCTGGGCTTCTACGTTGGGCTATCCGTTAATTCTATTGGGCCTTTCGCTTGGGCCGGACAAGAATATTTTCCCTAGCATCACATTGGATTTTCATTGGAAATTCTGACGGAAAATTGACGATATTCGGTTGTTTTCTTATAGTGTATTTCAATAGAAACTAATTCATAAAAACTAATTTTAATAGATTTGAAACTTCTATTTGAAGATCCGTTAAAATATTTAATTGATTGACATTCACTGTTTCTCAATTGTTGAGATTACTTGAAAATATTAGTAGCATGTTTCAGATATATAATAGTATCATTTTTCCTTAAAACAGCTGGAATGTATAGTGAATTAATGGAAAAATAGCTATTCAAGCTAATTACAATAGTCTGACAATCACAGCAACCTAATTCGATCAAGTACAATATATGCAATCTAGGATATAATCCACGCTTAAGCAAATAAAAAACAAAGAACAAAAAATTCAAGGAAACTGGCAGATGTTTCGTTAACCAGGACTGGATCATAACTCGATTTTCGATTGATCGTTATCGAAGTCCTACTTCCACTATATACAATGACAGCACACACAAGATCAAATATTGGCAGCCGAGAATGAAATCTCATCACCATCGCCTTAAATTAAATTAAATTTCTAAGATCAAACATACTGTATTCGGGATCCGAATTCGGGCCAAGAGCTGGAGCTGGAACTGGAGCAGCATAAGAGTTTGTTTCAGGAGTTGGAGCAAGAGCAGGATACAAATCCGTAGCTGGAGCCGGAGCTGGAGCATATATCCATGGATCAGAAGCAGGTTCTGGAGCATTATCCTTCGATTTCCCAGAACCTGAGGAAGAAGACTTGTCTTCTTTATCCTTCGATTTCCCAGAACCTGAGGAAGAAGACTTGTCTTCTTTATCCTTATCATCCTTCTTATCTTTACCATTATCTTTTCCTAAGTCTTTCTTTTCTCCGGCACTCACAGGCGAGTACTTACTGCCTGAATCTTCTTTAGGCAGAGGAAAAACGAACCCACTAACATAAGGAATCCGTTCCTTTTTCACCCACCTATCCGCATCAAGAAATTCCCCGGCAGTAAAACGCTGAACCCTTTTCGCAGGAAGCTCTTTGATACCATCCCATTTGACCCTACTCGTCTTTTCACTAGCCGGTCCTCTATTGTTGAACTCGACGTAAAAAAGCGTTTTCAGCGCAAATGTTTCATTCCAGGGCAGATATCCTTCCGGCTGGAGAAATCCGTTGAGGAAAGATTCCATGATGATTGTCCTTGAGAATTCTTTCCACGGCCTTGCTAAATACGCCTTGTTCTTGTTCGAAAAGGGGAGATAGTCGGGGTCAGCTACGAATGAGCAGTTTTGGATGACGAGGCCTGTTGGTTGGCGTATGTCTTTTCTGCCCTGTGCTGTGACGATGCAGTTTTGATTGTCTAAGGGCTTTCTCACTACAAGTGTGCATCCCTGGAAAACAGCAGCACTGTCTCCGAAGATGAAGTCGATTGTGCCGGAGATTTTGCAATCCCGATAGAATTGACGGTATGTGTGAGCATAGACAGTGTCTTGGTACCCATCCATATGGCAGTTGTAGAAGATTGACATGTCGGCGCTGACACGCAGTGCCACGGCTTGATGCTTTGCTGCACCGGCAGTGTTTTCGAATCCGATGTCCTTAGCCATAAAATGGTCTCCTTGAACGGCTGCAATGATTAATGGATAATCAAGCTAAGGTTGAGATCGAGATTCGAGAAACACAAACATGATCATACACTACCTAAATCTAACCACTTAAAGTCGAGAACATTAAAGTGCAATATAGTTCCTGAAAATATAATTTGTTAGGCTGCAATTTACATGGACGTGCTATACGGACGAGCATATAATATATATATATGCCACTCGTTTCTTAAAAATATATCATTAATTGTAAATAGTATGGATCTTTCATCTCTAGCGATTTTCCTTTTTTTTTTTAAAAAAAAAAGGAGAAAAATTATAGGAACATTAATGATAACTGTGAGATTCATGACATTTCCATTTTGCACCAAATCGAAATGTTAGGAGTCTCAAGAGGGATTTTCTACAAATACATTAAATTTCAAGGATGGTAAATGCAATCGATCCTAAATACAACATACAGTTTTCGTTATAACCATTTAACTTCAAAAGACCGTTATTTTGATTTATGTTTTGATTTATGTAGTTTCTTATCGTCATACATACAAAAATTAAAATATTTCTTTAATATATTATAATAAAATTTGTATTATTTTTGTAGTGATTTCATTCATCATTTATATACGTACCGACTGTGGCCGTGCGGAAAGTATTGGTTCCATCAACGAAGTTCAAATTCCCAGTTATCCTCGTCTTAGTCGGACCATCTCCCGCAAACATCAAATATGTCATATTGCTCCCAATCTCCACCTTCTCTTTATAAACGCCCTCTTTAATGTACAAAACAAAAATCTTCTTTCCATTCCTAGGGACAACTTTCAGAGCTTCATTAATTGTCTTGTACTTTGCACTCCCATCCTTAGCTACAACAATGTCCGGTTTCACCTTCCCCGTCGACAGAAGTTTCCTCCCATTACGATCAATCCAATCCGGAAACCGACTGCCATGCCCTAAAACACGCACATTGTCATCAGACAGGAGACGACGGCTAACGGCCCCAGTCTGCTCGCCGTCATTCTCAATAACAGACGACAGCCCGGTGACCATAGCAAGGCCATTACTGCTCATCTGCATGGCTTTTTTCAGCATGGCTCTCATCTTTTCTCCTGCATTTCCCTCCACACCTTCGAAACCTTCCAAACACGTTTCCTGGTAAGTTATTGCACCGCTCAACCATGTTTTCAGGTCGTCAAGGGTGTAGCTCACATCTGCAATGTCGAACGTTTTGAACTTGTTGAACGATCTTTGTAAATCATGAATGGCACGGTTTGCGAGATCCTGGCAGTCTTTCAAGGCGGATTTGGCCCGAGGGTCAGTCTGCACTTCCTTGAGCGCACTGGAGTTTTTGATTGCGGTTTGGATTTCCTTCATGGTGGCCTGGAAAGATAACTCGATCAGCTCTTTGGGGTCGCTTGTGTCTTTGCCCGACGAAGCAAGGCCGTCAACACACGCTTTTTGGTAATCAGTGCTTTGACAAAGAGATTGGATGGCTTTCGATGAGGAAGAAACGTTGGATGATTGCCCGTTGTCTTTCTTGTCTTTGTCATTTTTCACGGTTACCACGACGAGGGAAACGACCATGGCAACCAAGAGTAAAGAACATACCGAAACAATGGCGATCTTTTTCTTCGCGTTTCCTTCCATTTTCTTCTTCTTTTTTAATCTTTTTCTTGTTGGGGCCCCGGTGGTATTGACGTGGAGAAGGGTTCTGAGAGATTCCCCCTCCTAAGAATATTATGAATAGGCACAGTTCTCCTCGACGCGACAAAAGCTAATTGGATTAAATTTGGAAAATTAGGTCATTTTCTCTATTGTTGAACATGAGGCCATACTAGATAAAGGAGAGTCCGCCATTGCTTTCCTATGATGTAGCAATGCCCATCAATAGAAATATCAGTCTTTGTTAAACCAAAATATGTTGCATATTGAGCCACCGACATAAGCGGATTGGCATGAATACAAGGCATGCACGTGTGACATTTTGATTAAAATCAAAACAAATGCTTTCTGAAGAAGCGTAACTAAATAACCCATACATTTTATTTATTTATTTTGGGTAGAAAAATAACCCATACAGTTGATCACGTAATTTGTAGGCAAACATAATAGAAAATGAAATCTCGTGCAAAATGGCGTCAGAATTGTGAAGCTAATCACTTATTTGCATTGCTTTTCCAATTGGCGAAGAATGTGGTAGTTTTTAAAATTGCATTATACTAATCTTTATTATTATTATTTGTCGGAGAAGCCATTATAATAATAATCTTGTAATGGGATAAACTATAGAAAAGAAAGAGACACTATCGCAAAATAATCAAGATTGCAACTACAACCATTTCTTTGGCAAAATTTCGCATGATGCACAAAACATTTGGTACAGATTTATCATTAAGGGCTACGTGACCCCTTGTTTTGCACTTTTCCCCCTTACATCGATTGTTAGTATTTATCCCCTAATTTTTGAAAAATATTACACTTAACCCCTTGCAACAAATTTGAATAAAAAAATCTATACAAAACTGATCTAAAATGTGTTGATATTATATATCGAATCAAAGCTCTCGACGCAAGAAACACAACAATGATTTGAGTACTCTTAGGTTTAGCCTAATTGCAATGCATGCAATCCCTATTCTTTCAATTATTACCATATAGTCCTTGAGGTATGATTTCAAAGGTTCCTAAACGTCGTTAGGGTTCTTAGAAACCATTATGTAATTTCAACTTAATATAATGATCATTTTGTAACACGTACAATAAACAATGAGGGATGTATTTGTAATAAAGACCTCATATGAAACCCTAACGGCGTTTAGAGACAGAAGCAATACAAATCGAAAAAATATGAACTATGTTGTAATTAGATCAAACCTTAAGGTACTTAAGTGTAATTCGCCAAATATATATATATAGAGAGAGAGAGAGCTATATGGTTCGGCATGGGTTTGACGAGAGCCGAGTCAAGGCCCGGATCGGCTCCCCATATATCTTCAAACTGGAGGGCAAGCTTCTTTTTTCTTTTTTTTTTTGAGCCGGCTCGCCAGGCTTGTCAGCGAACTCTATTCTTTTGCATCCCTAGTCTCTCCTCCCTTTAAATCCGACGCCCTGTCATATCTCGAAGTGAGGAATAAAAATCTCATTCACTAAAGTGCAAATCTTACAGTCCAAAGCCGCAGCATATACAGATACATGTTTGTAATACAAGCATGATACAACAGTACTACTCCCATCGAATCTTGCAACCCTTTGCTTCTAAGGTCTCAATAATTTGTGGGGAAAGCAGCCGCCTAAAGGCAACGAGCAACTTTACCTTCTTCAGGCGCGCACAGGAAGCTCTAAGGGCCAACTCAAAACTATTTATTGATACATTTGGAAGGTTAACCATTTTTGCATCTTGGAGCCGTGTTAAGTTCCCCATTACCATGCATAACCCCACGTCCGAGATGGCACAATCACTGATATTGATCTGCACCACAAAATTCAAAAAGTGTCGATGCAAGTTGTGCAAGTGCATGCCAGTAATCTATAGTCGTCTTTAAAGGGTTAATCAGACTGTACCAATTGGGTTGTGATGAGGTGTATTAAAGGAAATGCTGATATACACATGGCATTGTGCAATTTGAAATAGGAAATTATATGCAAAAAGATCTGGATTGATTAATTTACTTTGAATGGGTATTATTTACACGCACCTGTACAAGCATATTCAAAAAATCATGTGAATGAAGGCATTGATTTGGATCACGATAGAGGAGTGTAATTCAAACTTACTGGTTTTCTATTACTTTCATACTACATTAAGAAAACAAAGGTAACCTTTCTGTCACTCACAAGTCACAATATATTTCATATGTACTTACAAAGGTATAGACCACATGTATAGACCTTTTGCAGGCAATTTATAAGACTTTGGAGTTTAATTATATTTACACTTAAGAGTTAGTTAATCTTTAAGAGAGACTACAAAACACAAGCTCTCATTATTTACTTTAGTAGGCTAAGTTATATTCTCTTACCCAATATATGCCCCAAAAATTTAAATTTTCGGTAGTGAAAATATTGAGTCCAAACTACCAAAGGATAACAAGTACCTGCTGCAGGTTCCTGGAATAGTAAGAAAGAGCCCAAAATCCCGAGTCATCGATGTTCTCACAGTTTTTAATATCCAATTGTGCTAGCCTCTTGCATCCAGCAGCAAATTTTTTCAAGCCCGTAACTGTAATGTTTGGAAGACCTCGCATCTCCAAGTCAGACAGGTCCTCTAATGAGCTTAGAAATTCCATCCCTCTATCAGTGACCCCACAACAGTATGATAATAATAACTTCTGTAATTTTTTGCAGCCTCGCGATAAAGCAGCTAAGCCATCATCACCTATTTGAGCACACCTGCACACCAGATTTAGCCAATATATTACACCAACCTGTGTTTTTGTATTCACTATGGTCAATTAATTGTGAATATTTTCGTATTACCTGTATAAATAGAGTTCTCGAATCTTTAAGCAATTCGAAGCAATATAGGACAATCCCTTGTTGGAAATGTTAGTGCATAGTCCAAGTTTCAAAGATACGAGCTCTGAACAATTGGATAGATATTTCAATCCTGCAAAGGCTTGTAGACAAATAATTAGGACAAATTAAAACAGTTTATTTTACTAACTAGATCATCAGATGCTTAGTTTCTAGCCTCTTTTAACCAGATCGTGCGTGAATGAGGTTCATCCAGAGTAACATAGCATAGGCTAATGTTATTCTCAGAACAGTTAAACAGTAAGATTCAATTATGGTCGCTACAAGAAGATAAGTGTATTACTGTATAATAGTATCCCAAAATGTATGTATAAGTGACCATTAATGCTTATCTCACACTAATGGTATTCACAAAAGTTTTCATGAATTGACATTTAGGCCACACGGATACTGAAATCCTAAGAGGAAATAAAACTAAATCACAAAACATTGGGGTTTTTTTAGTACCATTTAAGTTATCATCATTTCATTAACCGATGTTAGTGCCAACCAATAAATAAGACTCTTTAGTACTAAATTTGTAAATTTCTTTATCTCAGCGAAACAAAACTTCTAGTCTCTTAATGTATAAATATAATAAAACACCTGAGGCATTGAATTTCGTTACTTCATCTTATCTCACCTACACTTTTTTTTCACAGTGGGTTCTTAAATAGAAATATCAAACTCATTAAATAAGCAGCAATAATCTTTCCAAAAAAAAAAAAATACAAATAAATTACCTATGTCATTAACTCCAGAACAATCAGTAAAATCGATCTCCTTAAGAGAGAAGCAGAGAGAAAATCCAATATAGTGCAGACTCCTTTCAGTGAGCAAGTTGCAGGACTCCAACTTAAGGCATAAGATATCGCGACAAGAGTTTGCAATGGATAATATAGCTGAATCAGTGAGATCACTGCAGCCGGTAAGATCGAGTACCTTCAAACTAATACAGCCAGATACAAGCTGCACAATTCCCGTATCAGTCACTCAGCACTTTCCTAGCCCAATTTCAGCCAAATATCTGCAATTGTTGCAGAGAATTTTGAGCCTAGCGTCAGAAACATGAACACCATCAATTCTGAGAACTTTCAGATTCTTTAGGTCCTTTAACTGGTGGAGAAAGTTGGCGTGGAGCTCCTGAGAATGCAAAACCAAATGGGACAATTGTTATGCATCTCTAAGCTTTTTCTTTTTTTCTTTCTATTTTGGACTAATATTGCAAGAACTCATAAAGATAACTAAACATTGATACGTTAACTTACAGAGAAAAAATGGCTAGCATGAAGCTGCAATAAAGAATTATGTCCTTTGATAACTGAAGCTACTGCAGATGAGCTCAGTCCATCGCATCTCGATATATCCAGTACCTGAGCACCATTACGAGAATTACGAATTTAGAATTGAGCTTACCTCTAAAAGTCACACAAACCAATGATAATTGCCTTCTACGATTTAATTAAAAACAGACTGATAGAGGAGATATGGCATTTGAATTATATAAGTTTTTCAACAGGATGTAACATGATTTTAATCGTTGGTTAAATAAACGGATTCTGTATAGTTTTTGACGGTGTATGCAATCAATTTATACATATTTCCTTTTAACTTTTCTTAATAACTGATACAGAGCCATACTTAACATCAAAATTCAGTGCAAGGTCCATATCGAAAAGCAGAAGGCATCCTTTTCGAAATAACATTAAAGCTTATTACCAAAATGACTTAAACACTAACCTTAAGAGATGAAGATCGTTCCCCAATATAGTGCAAGCCCATATCATCTACCGATCCACACCCAACCATTTGCAGACTCTCCAACCTCTTAATTCGACTAATCGAGCGTAACGACTCGCTCGTAACCTTAACGAAACCAATTAGAACATACAGGCCAAGATCAAATATGATAAACAACAAGATGGAAAAACAATTCTTATTAGAGAAAGAAATAAGAGCTATTACCTTTAAGTATGATATATCCAGGTGCTTCAACAGCGTACATTTCTTGGATAGAAGCTCAATCCCAATATCGGTTACGTCGAAACACCACTTGAGGCAAAGCCGCTCCAGCATCGAGCATCCCACCGCTATTTTAGCCAATCCCAAATCGGTAATGTTCAAACACTTTTCCAGGCTGAGTTCCCTAAGCCCCGCCGCGCGGGACAGCGCCGCCGCCTCGAGATCACCCAACGCGCAACAGAAGGAAACGTCGACGCTCTCTAAATTGACGCAGCTCTTCACCAGTATTTCCAGCCCCTGGAATCTCAACCCCGAGCACCGGCTCAGATTCAGCCGCTTTATACGGTTTGCCCAATTAGTCTTGGAGAGGAGGTGAGCAATCGTGGAATCATCGATGCGAGGGCAGACGGAGAGGTCGATTGAGGCGATGCGGGGGAGTTTGGAGAGGAGGGGAGAGAGGAACTCGGGGCGGAGGACTCGGAGGTGAGTCCGGTGGAGCGAGTCGACTAGGTAGAATGTCGTGCAGGTGGCACGAAAGGATTTGCGGTCGGAGTCGTCGGACAAGAGGGAAAGGATTTTGACGAGCAGATCGTCGGTGAGGAGAATGAGAATTGAGGATGTTTTCATATTTGATTCAGGTGGGAGCGAAGAGGAAGATGAGGAGGGCGGCGGCGGAGGAGAGACGGCGGAGGAGGAGAGGAGAAGAGATCATGGTTGGCGGCGGCGGCGGCGGCGGTGGCGGTGGCGGTGGAGTGAGTGATTGAGGGCGGTGTTGCTGCTAATGCAGTACAACAATGACATGAGAAGAGACAAAGAGTTGGTTATTTGGTGTTTGAATAGAGAGAGAGAAATGGAGAGGATTGATAAGTGATCTGATCTATACGGTGAATGTACAAAATGAATAATAAGTACCAGACCGTTCAACTTTGACGACCACATATAAAATTAATTCTTATATTTTTGTTAGAAATTAATGTTAATTAAATTTAAGCTCTCACTTTTCCTTCAATTAAAAAAAAAAAATTTTATTTTGAAATTTTATGCATTTTAATATTCAAAATTAATTAAATTTATGCACGCAAATCTTGTTGTTTGTGAATTTATTATCGTGCAATTAATTTTTTCTAGTTTGCTCTAGAAACATTAAAATTTCATGAAATTCTCTTAAATTACGTTTTTAATAATTAAATACTGAATTTCTAATGAATCTTAATTTTCTGTAAATTTAAAATATAATTTTATAGCTTTAATAATTAAATAAAATATAGATAATTATTAACTTTAGTATAGAGTTCAATAAAATTGACTGAATTAAGGCTAATTCTGAATCTCTATGTTGGGATGAGATCAAGTCAAATAACTTTCAGGTGGTTACTGTTAATTTCTTTTATCCCTTTGTTACCCCTTTCCCATTACTAATAAAATAATATGAAGTCCTTTCCCCAATTACTAATAATTTTTAAGTGGCTACTTTTATAATGATTTGATTTATTTTGGGGGCATTGCGGTAAAATTATATATAATATGGCTTAATCCACCATACCAAATAGAAAATAGTATAAAAGGCGATTAATTAATATTTGTATTAATTAGTACTACAAAATAGGATCACGAAATGGTGTAGCTTAGCGGTTCGGCGTTATGCTAGCTTAACTAGAGGTCTCGAGTTTGAATTCCGGGAACGCAACTATCATTGATAAGAAGAGTTTTACACCCTAAGTAGTCCGTCCCGACTCAACCAATGAAAAGGTTTTATTGAAAAAAAAAAAGTAATACAAAACAGGATATTATATTCACTATTATTTTATCTAATCATAATAAGTTGGAAATGAATTAAGTGAAATAAATTCATATTTACTACCAAACGGCTCCAAATAGTATTGGATGATACCTTTTAATATGTCTTTATTTTTTGTCATATAAAGGCACTACTATAATTACCTCCCAACATCTTGTAAACCTTTAGGACCAATTATGAAAACCCGTTCGAAACTATTTCTAATCTAAAATAAGCTCCAACACCATAAAAAATGCAAACCATTTTTTAAAGTTAGTTTAATCGTCTAAGAGAAAAATACATTTTTTGTCCCATAGGAATTGGTGTTTTGCAATTTTGGTTCCATGCTTTCCGAATTAGACAAAATTAGTCCCGTAGGTTTCATTTTGTGACATTTTTGGTCCCACCGTTATCTTTTGGATGGAAAAGCCACGTGATAATCACGTGCCCGTTATCCCTCAAAATTAGTTGGAATCCCAATCTTCTGTTTTCATCCAAAATGTCTGAAAATTGATTAGGGTTTTTTTCCCCAAAAAAAATTCATCTTCCCTCAATGAAATTGGCCCAATTTTTTCACAAAATACGAACGGAATCTTGCATCATTTGTTGCTCCGGTGAAGTGCGAGGTGATACTTGGTGAAGAAAGCTCGTTTTCGTGGCGTGAAGATGGTGCGCACAAAGGGTAAAGGGTCGTGGCCATCGGACCATGAAAGTAAGCGACATGTCTCCCTTTTTTTAATCTATTTGGTGCATTGTGGGTGTATTTTATTGCGATTCCTGGTCCCAGTACCTGCACTTGATTTGTTTTTTTGCTTGAGGGGACCATGACAGCTTGGTATTCGAGTTTTATTGTTTGTTTATGTGGTCCCTGATGTTTTTTAACCTTTTGTTAATTTTTTTTTTGTGTTTCTTTGCATTGTTTTCCAGGTTACAAAGTGAATCTGCATGTGCACTATGGGGGTAGTTTAGTTACATCACCTAGGGCACAATATGTTGGGGGGGATGTTTCGGTAATCAAAGGGGTTAAGGAAAAAATCATCACAGTGCATTCTCTGCATATGTTCATTATGTTGTTGGGTTTAAGAACCAAATTGAGAGTGTACAGGATTGATCCCTTTATGAAGTTTAGACAGATACTGTATGAAACTGACATCAGTTCATTGTTAAAAAATTACGGTGGTGAACACAAAATTTATGTGGTTGTGGAAAATGAAAATGAACTGGTTAATCTGGAAATCCATAAAGATTTGGATATGGAGGGATTGATTGATGAGATTTTACAGGATGATGTGATGGAAGAGGATATAGAAAGTGTAAACAAAATGACTGATTTGTTAGATAGAATTGATGCCTTAGACAGTGATCAAGTGCATGAGAAATATTTTGATATGCTCAATGAACTCAAAAATGCTATTGATTGTGTTCATATGGAAAATGAACAAGTAACTGAGTATAATGTGTCGACTGAAAATGTGCATGCCATTGAACCTGAACAAGTTGATGAGCATATGAATGATGTGTTCCATGATAATGTGCATGTTCTACAAGTAACTAAGGGTTTGAATGACGGGTTAACTGATGTTGATGATATGGTTGATGACTTTGGGATGGATTGGGGTTTTAATAACATGAGTGATAGTGATGTTGAAGTAGAGGAGGGTAGTGAATTTGATGACAGTGATTATCATGTAGACAGTGACATTAATGATAGTGATGAGAATGATGATGAAATTTTTTATGATAACACAGCTAAGGTAGTAAATTCAAGTTGTTCAAGTGAGGATGTTGACTCTGATGAACTGTCTGATTCTGATGGGTTGTTTGATAGTGAGAAAGATTCAGATGACGAGGGTAAGGAAAGGACAGTAGACATTTTCAATGAGGTAAATGTAATGGACCCTACCTTTTATCTGGAACAAGTGTTTGCTAACAAGAAATTGTTCGTTGAAGTTGTTAAATCACATGCCATTTTAAAAAAAAGAAGTTTGAAGGTTGTTAAAAATGACTTGAGAAGGGCATATGCAAGGTGCCTTGGTCGGAATTGTGAGTGGAGATTGAATCTAGTTAAGTCAACAGAAAAGGATGAATGGAAAATTAGGGAGTATCAGTGGAAACACAGGTGTGCCACTGATTATCACTGCAAAATATATGAAATCCACATGGCTAGCAAAGAAGTTTGAGAGTGATTTTAGGGCAGATACATCAAGGAAGGTTAAAGGGTGGAGGAAAACTAAAATGAAGCAGTTGGGTCTCAATATTTCTAAACCTCAAGCATATAAGGCTAAAAGGAGGGCATTGAAAGTGATTGAAAGCAATGTAGATGACCAATACTCAAAGCTTTGGGATTATGCTCATGCTTTGAGGTCCAGAAACGCTGGATCTACTGTGATTATGAAATTATCTGAAGATATAGAAGGTGCAAAGAAGTTTGAAAAATTTTACATATGCTTTGAAGCACTAAAGAAGGGTTTCATGAGTGGGTGTAGGTTTATTGTTGGAGTTGATGGCTGCCATTTAAAGGGACACATTCACTTTCATGTCAGACAAACAAAAAGGCCTGGTTCCAGCACTTGATCAAGTCTTCCCAAATGCAAATAAGAGATTCTGTGTGAGACACTTACATGAGAACATGAGGAATGCAGGTATGTTATTTGTATTATTTTATTCATTTTTGTTTCTAGTAAATTATATTACATTAATTTGCATTCTGTGTTGCTGTTCTTAGGATTCAAGGGTCTTACTTATAAGTTTGCTCTATGGAAAGCTGCTAGGGCATCTACATCAGCAGAGTTCAGGCTGAGGATGCAAGAGATTGGAGATTTGGACCCTACATGCTTGGAATGGTTTGCAGATAAACCCCCTAGCCAATGGTCCAGGTCAACTTTTGACACTTTCATCAAATGTGACTTGCTTTTGAATAATGTTTGTGAATCTTTTAACTCATGTATACTTGAAGCTAGAGAGATGCCCATTATCACAATGTTGGAGTGGACTAGAAAGTGGGTGATGGAAAAATTACAAGAATGTAGAGATACATGTGAGAGAAGATGGGAGGGTAAGAAAGTACCACCAAAAATCAGAAAACTGGTAGAGAAAAGGAAGGAAAGGGCTAATCATTGCATTCCTATAAAGAGCAATGGCTGGTTATATGAGCTAGAATATTATGATGGTAGTAGCTTCAGTGTGGACTTGAGTCTTAAGACATGCACTTGTAGGAAATGGCAGTTATGTGGCATTC
>JBBMKE010152552.1:0-15781 GCA_037834125.1 Lippia alba | reverse complement strand
GATCTGTGCTATATTCCCTTCATCTTTATTCCTCAGTAACTTCTCAATGTTGTTAGCTGTGATTAACTGCAACTCCTCATTCTTAACAGTTTTGATATGCACCTTCTCATCTCCTTTGGCAACAGTGATGCTTTTATCCAAATATCTCAGCATCAACACAATCCAACGAATCACCCCCTAATAACAGTGCAGTCCACCCAAGATTCAAAACTCTTACTGGAAAAGTGAACTTATGTCCCTGTATCTCCCATGAAAAATCAGGACATATCACCCTACTAATCAGTTTTCCACCCCCTGGAATCTTCACAATCAGAGGAGTTGTGATTTCCTTCTTACAAGTTAACTGTTTAGCTAAACTCTCATCTACAAAACAGTCAGTGGCCCCACAATCTATCATCATTAGAACTGCCTTATTTTCCACCAATCCATTGACTCTAAACAATCTGAGATTGCTGTCACCAGAGATAGAGTGAATAGATGTAGACATGTCCATCTGTTCAGCTAGCAATTCCTCCAAACTTTCAGGTTCCTCAGTATGCTCATTACCCTCTCCCCAATCCATATCTTCAGGCACAATCACGAATATTTGGTTCTGTGTATAGATATGCCCTGGAGAATACACGTCATCACATTTATAACATAAATTCTTCTCCCTTCTTGACCTCATTTCAGCAGCAGTCAATAATCTCCTCTGAGGTTTAGAAAATTTTGCAGGTTGAGGTCCTCTATTCACATTAACACTCCCTCTTCTACTGTGATTACCCAGACTAACTTTTTGATAAGGTTTATGGTGAGTGTTTCCCTTAATCAAATTGTTAGTTTTGTCCATTAATGCTTCCACTGTAGCTTCTTGATTTTTAGCAAAGCATATGGCATCCCCCAGAGTTTGTGGTCTGGATGAGAACACAGAACCTCTAATTTCTGGTTTCAATCCACAAACGAATGCTGCAGTAAAGTAATCTTCACTCAATGTGCTTTCAAACATCAGAACAAGAGATTTATGTTCCTCAAATCTCATAGCATATTCATCAACAGACCCTGTTTGTTTCAAATTATGGAATTCCCCAACCACCATTTTCTTATCACCAACTTCAAATCTCTTCAATAACTCCTCCACAAACTGATCCCAATTTCTAATTCCTCTAGATTCTACTATGCCTTGCAACCAAACATCAGCAACATCAGTAAGGTACATGGAAGCCGTATGTACTTTCTCATTTTCTGGGGTAGACATCAATTGAAAGTATCTTTGAGCTTTCCTAATCCAAGTTCTAGGTTGTGTACCATCAAAGATAGGAAAATCGATGTACCTCTGGTTGGATTGCTGAACATAATTGCCTCCCTGAGATCCAGTAACACCATATTGCTTCTCCTGCTTCCCAGTATCAGCTGAAACAGAGCTCATTTCCAGAATCTGAGAATCAGATGGGCCATCACCCCTCATAGGTTTGCTGCGATTGTATATTTGCATTTGCTCTGCTATCGCACCCAGCTGCAAAAATATCTTTTCAATATTCCCAGAAACATCCCTGAACCGGTCATCCGTCTTCTTCTCAGCTGCCGTTCTCAAGGATCTCTCCTCCTGCATCGCTTGCTCTTGTTTCTTCAATATCTCCTGGATATCCTTAAAACGTGTTCCATCCGCCATTGTTTCCGTACGGATCTTACGGCTCTAGATACCAAATGTTACGTTTTTTGATATTTTTATAATAAACCAACAAACAAATAAATGGAAATCAAGCTCAATTGCATTAATAGAGGAAGTTTAATACAATTACAAGCTTTTTTTAGGGAAATGAACTAACTGGAATTACAGAGATAAGAAAGGAATGGGAATGAAGAGGAAGGAGGCTGCTACTACTTGCTTGAACCCTACGGCAACATCCACCAACCAATATATACTCCTCCCAATCATGACCTAGCAGAGCTGGCATAACTGAATCACATGGCCTCTGCTCCAATTCCTTCTCCTTTCTCTACGTGTGCATGGTCCCCCCATGTATCAGCCATGGGAACTCTATCCCCAGCCCTTGGATTCTGAGTGTCAAGATCAACGGTTGCAGATAAACCTTCATTAGTTGCTACGACACCGTTTGAACCTTCATCTCTAATTATCATCCAACGGTCACCATATAAGCTCATCTGACGGTCATCATTCAATTTCCCGTTGGCGCCAAATTTAGAAGATTTCATTACAGGTCTATTTAATTTGCATGGATTGTGTATGCCTCAGTCGGCCTATATGTATAGATAATATAATATACATAATCCGCTTCGAATTAGGAAAATAATAATAATAATAATAATAATCAACGTTATTTAGATAAGTTCAAAGCAATAAGTAATTATCCAAATTTGTTTCTAGAATTTATCGTGTGGTTAAGAATATTGGTAGTTTGTACATGGATATTATCCTACGGCTCATGTAAATTCAATGAATATTCTATTCGGATAGAATCGAAAGATACATGTAATTTTTACCATTGATATTTAACTATAGATATTTTATTATACTATGAGAAGTTGAGAACACTGCACCATAATCCTATCCAAGAACCAATGTTCTTGGAGTGTGGTTAGAAATCTCCATGCATGTCCACAAATCATCATCCTTATGTTAACAATAACCCAAAAGCTACCAAATAATGATAATAGTATTTTATATTATCAAGTAATTAAAGAAAACATTTTAAAATTAGTTAATCTAATAAAAAAATATAATAAACCTGTTCACATAATTTTCGGTCTAATTGAATTAGTTTGGACTATAATTTCCATTATAGTTTTCATATTTTCCCTTAATTTGACTAGGGTTAAACCTATTAAGAATATTATTCTTACTGCATCAATTACAATTCAATAAACCTTCTTTCATTCAGATTAGTTACAATTACTCAGACAACAACCAATTCTAATCCAATATGCAAATCTGGTGAAAATTTTGAAAATTGAATCTCTGTTGAAATTAAATATGATTGAGTTTATCAATTTTGGCAGTAGCTAAACATATTACCTATTTCATAAGATTCTAAATGATCGGAGGATTGGTGTTTGAAATGTTCTGATTAATTAACATGGTAAAAATCCAAATAAAAAGGGACCAAAAATTAAGGATCATTGGGAACCCTTATTTGGCTCGTGGTTACTTATGTGTTGAGTTATTGCCATGGGATAATATTGCAGCGTCAGCTCTTACACAGCAATGTTGGCCGAAATGACACGTTCGGTCAAACCCCCCACGTTTTTATACTCAAATGAATTGAGCTAGAAAAAAAAAAGGAGGAAGGAGAAGAAGATAGCTCAAATGAATTATACTCATAAATAGTTCAAATGAATTGAGTTAAAAAATAATAAAAAAAATAGATAGTTCAAATGAATGGGGCCTTTTTTGAAAATTCGTTTGAATTTTTTTTTGTTTGCTCCCCATTTTCAAAATTACTCATCTTCACTCTCCAGGTGAGAATCATAATTTTCATTTGCTCCTCATTTTATACAGCACATACAACATATTGCGATTTAAATACGTATACTTGACTTTTTATACGTAGTATCAAAATTCAAGAATCACGTACTTAGATAGCAATATCGCTTACTTAAATCGCAATATGTTGTATCTACTGTATAAAATGGGGAGCAAACGAAAATTATGATTCTCATTTGGGGAGTCAAGATGAATAATTTTTAAAATGGAGAGCAAATAAAAATTTGAGTCTACAATTGGGGATTTTTCGAAAATTCCCATTAAATGAATTGGTATAATTATATCATCGTATGTATTGCGTTTATTATTTTTTTTATTATTATTTTTTAAATCTTCCGTTACGAGATTATTAATGTGATTTTGGAGGTGCTTATCTTGTTTGTCTCCTTTAATTGCATATGTGTTCAAATTTTATCTTTATTAAGGAAGGTGATCCTACTTAAAATGATTTTAGAGTTTTAATACGTTTGTAATCCTTTTAAGATTGTCGTATCCATTTTTAAATAGAAATAGTATAAGTTTCGTAGTTATTAGGTTCAAAATTTAGAAATTATGCTACTGCGTCTCTATTTTAATTTAGTTCACTCACGAGTATTCAGAGTTTTTTTTTTAAATGACCTAATTTTTTAGTTAATTCGTTTATTAAAAAAAAAGAATATTTAGAGTTAAATATCTAAATACAACTTGAATTTTGAGTATACTTCTCAATCCAATAATTTTTTTAATTAATTTTTTAAATATTTTAAAATGACGTTATTATCTTTCATTTAGCCATATTATTGAATTCTTACATTATTTAGATATAGTTCTACAATTATATGACAAATTAAAAGTTCTTTATTTAATAATTAACGGTTGCATAACACAATAATTCTATAAAACTTATATATAATGCTCAAAATTCAAATGTAAATACTTTATATTAAGAGAAAAAAATTGCATTTAACATTTAACAGTTGTATAATAAAATATTCCTCAATATAAAAATATAATTCCAAAAACATAAAGACTTTAAAAAACAATGGCTTTTCATTAAATCATTCAACTATCGATCACTAAATAATAAATTAGTTTTCAAAATGCAGATATAGTTTTACAAATACACAAGCGAATACTTCATTTTGACATAAAAAATTTTCATTCCATAAGCAACTATAGCGTATTAGAACAATTTTTTAAATTTAAAATATAATTCTAAAAAATTAAATTCTATAATTTATATTAAAAAATTACAGATATAATTAACAAATTATATTAATTGGGAGCAAACTAAAATTTCTTCAAATTTTAGGATGAACTAACAAATTTTATTGAAATAGAGAAAGTTTTTCTCTAAAACTCCCATTCACTAGCTAGTGATATTAATTTTTTTTTTTTTGGTAATGACTAGTGATATTAATGTTTTAAATTACCTTAACTAAAAATATGTTACAAATACTAACTTTAATTCAAATGTCATTTAAAAATTTAAAAAGTTAATATGGGTGTTTTGGGAAAAATGGAACTTTGTTTTTTCTAATATTAAATCATTTATTCACTCATATATTTATCCAGATTTGTTGAATTTGATAAATAATAAGCTTAACCTTATTCACCTCCAAAAATTAGCTGTTTAGGGGAGGGTTGTCTTGCTATTATATATTGAACATCATATCATTAATCATTCGATATGGGACATTTAACACACCCCGTCACGCCCTAGGAATGAACATCTGGAGTGTAAACATTGCAGGAATGAAAATCTGCAAGTCGCAGGAATGAAACATCTGCAAGTTGGGTGGAAAGACAAGCACAAAAATCAAATATTTGTGAATCTGCTCTAATACCATATTGAATAATGAGATTGACATTATTCACCCCCCAAAAGCTAGTTGTTGAGAGGTACATCATTAATCATTCGATGTGAGATATTTAACACACCCCCCGTCATGCCCAGAAATAGACATCTGGAGCGTGAACATTGCAGGAATGAACATCTGCAAGCCGCAGGATAAAACATTTGCAAGCCGGGTGGAGAGACAAACACAAGAATCAAACATCTGTGAACCTGCTTTGATACCATATTGTATAATGAGTTTAACCTTACTTACCCCAAAAGCTAGCTGTTGAGGGAAGGGTTGCCTTGCCATTAGATATTGAACACCAAATCATTAATAATTCGACGTGAGACAGTTAACACACTTCTGTTACACCTAAGAATGAACATCTAAAGCGTACATTTATGTGACACCCCTCTAGCTTGCACGTACTGGTACGTGTCATGTGTGAGTTTATTTTCCGTAATTTATTTGATTCCTTATTTATTTGATGTCTTTATATGAATTATATTTCCTTATATGATTTCTTATGTGAACTAAAATTATTTGATAAGAATTTGCCTTATTTGAGCTTATAATGTGAATACTAACAATTCGTGTAATTTACGATTTATGAATTTAAATCCAGAGCATGCTAAAACGTGAACTATATGATTCTTGGACCCAATTATATACTTTAAACTTTCCTTGGACTTGATTGATTTTAATTTGGACTCAATTTCACTTTATTTGAATTTTTGGGCCTTTTTGCAAATTGACCACTCTTGAGTCCTTAATTCATATCTTGAGCTAGAGAATTCGGATTCGAGTTCCGTCACCACTGTTCGACTCAAATCGATGATTTGGATCCAATGGAACAAGCCTCACAACTTTTTGACTTTCTTTCTACCTCCCGACGATGCAAACGGTGTGTACGCACCTAAAACGCCCCTAGACACCTACTTGTGTACTAGCCCACTTGGTCATTGTCCTTTGTTGACCCATTTTTTAGCCAAAGGACACTCTCTCTCCCATTTTTGATGCTGATACATGTTCAAGGCAAGAGAGAAAGAAGGGAAGAAGAAGCCATTTCCATTTCCTCTATTTTTGGCCCCTTTAAGCTCAAGATTCATCCTTTCTTGCTCTAATCTTTTAAGGTAAGTTAGGATTCTTGATCTTCTTGTTCTTGTGCTTCTTTTTCTCCATGAATTTCATGCTTTTATGTTGAGGATCCTTCCATATGCCAAATTTGATGAATAGATATGATTTGTGGAAGAATTTGAATAATATGCTCATCTCTTGTTCTTGTTAGTTTTAAGTACATATATGATGGTCTTTAATGCCTATTTGATGATTATTTATGATTCTTATGGTGTGTAGTTGATTAGGGGAAGGTTATGCCATAAATGCATTTGATGGCTTTTGGGGGAAATGCATGAAATCCTTGCCTATGTGCTCATTCTACTTGAATTAGTTGAAGCATGTGCATATGTGATGAAATTTAGCATCAATGAGCTCCATTCTTTTGGTTTTTATTGATTGATTCATTTTCTTGTGGTATTCTAAGTTTCATGCTAGAATAAGAATGTGTTGGTTGGTTTAGATGCAAGAATTTGAGGGCATATGTGTTATATATGAACTTGTGCATGTCTATAACGTTTTATGCATTCCCTCTTTTGTTCTTACTTGAATCCTTGATGCATTGGCTAAAATTCTTATAATCTGATGCATTTTGATGTTATAATATGTTGGAGCATGATTATATGACTTTATGCTATGGTTTTGGATGTTTTTGATTAAACTTTGCATGAGTTTTTGGCCCTTTTCCTCCCCTTAGCCATTTTGCCTTGTTTCTACCCCTTTTTGGCCCCCTCTTTTTATCCACGGCCATGGATTTTGTGAATTGGAATTCCTACAGTCATGGATATGATGCAGTAGCTCAATATTTTCATCTGCTTTGAATCAACAGTTGTGGATTTCATAGGCATAATTTCCCATGGCCGTGGATCCTCTCCTGCTTTCTGTTTGAGTTTGTTTTACTTCGTTGACCTTTCATCTGAACTCCAAATGAACTAAAATTTTAACCACAGAAACTTCTTGAAGTCTAGAACATTCTCCAATTGGATTTACCTCAATATCTTTTCTGGTTTGTGAGATATAATCAATCCTTTTTGGTGTCGCCACTTCATCAAGAATCTGCACTCACCCGACTTTGTGCCTAGGCCATTTTCACCTCGTTTTGAATTAAATTTCGATCCATATACTTTTGGAAATCTATATTTGTCTAGTTTATTTTCCAAGAAACAAACTCAATTCCAATTTCTCAAACTCAAGATATTCCCATTTTTGTACAGCTTGCGCACTTTGATAATCTATCGGTTTTTGCCCATTTTCACCCGAAATCTCTTTTTGTGCTCTTCTTCCGCTTTTCTTGTACCTTTTCAACCTTGAACTTGTTTCTAACATGTTATATCATGTTTATGTGTATGTATTTTTTCTTATATGCATTTATTGTGCACATAAACGTGTTATATGCTTATGATTTCGAGCTTTGCGTAAGTTCTTTGCATCCATTTCTTCATTGAGCATTTGTCGAGCGTCTAATTAGTTCATGATTGAGTTTAAGTCTTGGGTGTTATATTATTTTGTTACAGAGCTTCTCCTGTACGTTGTTGAGCCCGAGATTTAGGTGTTGGTTTGCCTCTTGTGGTCCGGTTTCTACGTTAGTTTACTTCAAGGTAAGAGTTAGGATCTTTTCTTTTAGTTAATGGGACCTACAACCCTATGTGCTCGTTTTCAAGACATCATGCGAATATAATATTATATGTATACTAAATATGTCCAATGATATGATTATGACCTTGTCGATCGACTTCATATGAATTCTTCTGAAATTATACGTATGGGATTATATAATCTTAAAATGGTTTTGCAACGAGGCTATGCTCCAAACCGTGTAGTGTCAAGTGAACTATGGATCTTCCTCGTCATCCTATAAATTTGGAAAACACAGAGAGGTACATGTATAGCATATCCCGAGTTGCACGGTAAGATATGGTATGTTTCCTACGGTATGAATCGTACGTTTCTTTATTTTGCGAGTTAGGTATGTTTCTTATGAGTCATATGAATCTATTTGAGTTCTTGGGCCCTGAGGCATGGGTAAGGAAGACCCGGTACGACTGTTGGGGTTGCCGGTTATTACCCCTGTGCACGTGCTCTTTGAAGCACCTACGCGCGACTCTGAGGGAGATGGAGAAAGCGTGGTGCTTTGAGCCTTCGATTTAGGCCGGAGAAGGTACGTTGTGGGATCGTGACCCTCACGTATATAGAGTTGCACGATGTGGGCCCGTAACCCGTGTGCAGACTTCCGAAGAAGGTTGGAGTACGGGAAATAAATCCATTGAATTTATGAGCTTTATATTTCTTGTGATATTATGAGTCTTTTGTTAAGGAGTAATGTTGAAAATCCGTACTCGTCGGGCATTTGAATTCTTTTGTTATGATGATTATGAAATGGGATAGGAGCTTTCTTTTGGACATGAACCACACACGTTTCTTTTATAAATCAAGTATGCTTCCTATGTTAAGTTATGAATTTGAGTTATATAAGCACGTTTCTTTAGAAATGGATTTGGTATACAAAACCCTATTCTCGGTTCATAGTCTTTGTTTAATATATGCTCTGAATTATATGTATATATGTGTTGGGTGTGCGTTAGCCCCCCTCACTCAGTCGAGTTGTAGACTGACCTCTCTCCTTTTCCCCTCAGTTGCAGGTGCTAGATTTGGTTCGAGCTAGGCGACAGTTTTCTTTTGAGTCGTTGGGGTCGAGTCCTTGCACTGTATCATTAGTACTTTATTTTCATATTCTAAAGAGAGGTGTAAATTTGTAATATGATTCGAATTTGATATATGTATGATTTTTAAATTATCCTTGTCGGGCCTTGCCTTTATGATTCAAAAGAGGCCTGTGAGCCAAGTTTGCATGTGACAAGTATGCTTTAATTTCTGTTGGCCTATGGCCTTGCATGTGTGTATGTTGATCCTTGCTTCCACTTCTGGATTTGGTTGTGTTGCGCACTCTATTTCAAGGTCTAGACCGCCTAGCTTAGGTGAGTTTTTATTTGTCACTCGTTCGCCATGGGTTGGTGCGTGAGTGAAGTCTCTATTTTGTTACTCGTGTCGGGCTACGGTGCGGGGGATATAGTGCTATTCATTCGGGGTGCTACATCTTAAAGTGGTATCAGAGCTCCGGTTGCAAAACCGGAGCTCTAGTGTTGTGTCGGGTATGTCTAGGTTATTCGGCATAGGGACAATGTGTTAATGTATGCATTTGTATCCCGATATGTGTCATTTTTGGTACTATGTACTCTAAAACCTCGTTTTTCTTTCGTTTCTAATTAATTGCGCATACTTTATTTGTAGTTATTGCTATCAATATGTGCCATAAGCACTTACTAACCACATGCATTATATTTCCATATAGTTTATGTATTGTAGGTTGGTCAATTCCAATAATTGCCCATTCACCTCTACCATCATAGCCTAATATGAAGTTAGAATCGACAAAAGGGAAAGGGCTTTTACGAAGCACGAGATGTCAAGATTCTAATCACCCAACCAAGATGCGGAACATGGTGGCTCAATTTATGGGAGGGAATCTCCTATTCAAATCTAATAATTCCTTGTCCGGAGAACTAAGTTTGTGCACTCATTGTGGAGAACCAAACCATATTTATGAGACTTGTCGAAAGAGGTTGAGAATTTATTTTGGGTGTGGTGCTTCCAACCACAAGGTTGACTCATGTCCTTACAAGAATAAAAAGGAGTCGAAGGAATCTAAGTAGCTAGCCCAAAACTTGGAAGGGGTTAGGAAGGATCTCAAGAGTGTGGCAAGAAAAATTGATCCGGGAAGTAGCTCGGGATTGGGATCAAAATGGGGATAAGAGAACACTTAAAGGGGTCTAAATGAAAAGAAGAAAATGAAAGCTTATTCATCAATGGAATCGCCTCCGTGTGCTCATTGTAGGAGGATTTCTTACATCTACGAGAATTATTGGAAGAGATTGGGGCTATGCTATGGATGTGGATCGCCGAAGCATAAATTGAAAGAATGCGAACGGCGAAGGCTAAAGAAACAAACAAAAGGTACTTGCATTCATAGCACAAGTATTCATCTTATCTCATATCTTTGCATATTTATGTGTGTGATGTGCATTGCTATTATATGTCGTTTTCTTGATTAACTTGGTGGCAATGTGATGCATAGCATAAGCAGACCTAACCCGACATGCATAAGTTTAATGTTTTGTGATAGCTTGCTCGACATCCCCACCCTACCAAATGGAACTTCTTGATGATGATGAAATTCGGGATAAGAAAGAGATAATAGCTCAAAGTGGTTAGATGAGATGATGGAGAAGATTGGATGATCTATTTTCTTTCTTGAGAGGATGAATTAGAATCCAAGGCGGTGATAAGAAAAGAATTAGGGCTTGCTTTCTTACCGAAACGGGAAGCGGTTAACTTACCGTACGAGCGCAACAAGGGCAAGTGGTCCTACGCCAGTAGAAGATTGCTACTACACTTGTTGACTTGAGGCAAAACTAGGAGGTTGGGAGTCCCATCCCCTTTCAAGGGAAACAAAATGACTAGTTTTTCATTCAAGAATTAAAAAGATAAAAGGAGGACAAACAAGCATGGAACTCAAGGGAAATATTTTATGAAGTATTGCTGAGATGAAAGAGTTTTAAAGGATTTTAGAATGGTAGTCTTTGTAAAGGTACGAACGATAAAGTATAGGCCTTTGGGGGGTTTTGAAGATCCTTTCTTTACTTGGCAATGCAATTCCATGGAGGAATGCTAAGGAAATCGAGATTTAATTGCATGAGACTTAAAGGAAATTTTGAAGAGGCAAGGATTGTGAGAGTTCAAGGCCACCAAGGACGGTTATACTAAAATGGACAATCGAGTGGAGATGATTTATGGGTAGGCGGGATATAAAGGGTTTCAGAAGAGAAAGAATCAAAACAATCCCTCATATTGATTAGGGAGTTGTAAAAGATGGTAGAGAAATTATACGGAGGAAACATCATTGGTTGAAGGTGAATTAGAGGAAAGGAAATAGGATCATCAAGCTATAAGATTCGTTCAAGAAATCAGAGGTTAATGAATTCGAGTCAAAAGCCCAACCATAGCAACGCCGACTCCCATTTCAATCTCATCAATGTGAAGAAATTCTCAACAATGGTAATCAAGAGAGTCGAAGTAGGAGGAAGAAATCAGTTCGCGAGTCGGGACTCATCAAGGGAACCCGAGATGAAATTCTTGGATGAGCCTCACAACGCCAATTTGGGTTGATCATGAACTTATTCGGATGCCAAGGAATTCCCATTGATGACGAACGGTACATAAAATATTCATGGCATGCACATCATACATTTTAGTATTGTTATTTGAATTGCTGCCTATTTGCTTCTTGCTTGTGCTTATTGCTTATTGAGTGCTTCTTCCCTTTGAGTTGTAGCTTTGAGAGTACGAGAGTGTGGTAATTCAAGGGTCGAGATTACAACGGACTTTTGAAGTCACAACGAAGAGGAGGATGGCCGTCTTGGAGAAATTTCCCGAGTTAGAAGGTGCGAGTGGTGACAGTCCAGTAACTACGTCACTCGTGTAACGCCGAGCTCTAGAGTTAGTTTGGAACAAATCAAGCTGTGGGTGATGAATCAATTTGGACCCTTCTACCGTGCGAGATGTTTGAATTGCTCCTAGCCCGAAAACTCTTTTGTGCTAGAAGACCTTACCATGCTAACCCTTGTCAGGACGTTATGAACCTCAAACTTGAGTGAATACGGAAAGTTGTTCGAGCTTGAAACTCGAGCAGTAGAACCTGGGGACCAGGTTCTCTTAAGAGGGGGGAGGAGATTGTGATACCCCGCTAGCTCGCACGTACAGGTACGTGTCACGTGTGAGTTTTTTTTTCATAATTTATTTGATTCCTTATTTATTTGATGTCTTTATATGACTTATATTTCCTTATATGATTTCTTATGTGAACTACTTAAATTATTTGATAAGAATTTGCCTTGTTTGAGCTTATAATGTGATACTTGCAATTCATGTAATTTACGATTTATGAATTTAAATCCCGAGCATGCTAAAACGTGAACTATATGATTCTTAGACCTAATTATATGTTTTAAACTTATTTTAGAATTGATTGATTTTAGTTTGGACTCAATTTCACTTTATTTGAATTTTGGGGCCTTTTTGCAAATTGGACACTCTTGAGTCCCTAAATCGTATCTTGAGCTAGGGAACTCGGATTCGAGTTCCGTCACCTCCTTTGGACTCAAATCGATGATTTGGATTCAATGGGACAAGCCTCACAACCTTTTGACTTTATTTTGACCTCCCAACGACGCAAACAGTGTGTACGTATCTAAAACACCCCTAGACACCTACTTGTGTACTAGCCCGCTTGGTCCTTGTCCTTTGTTGACCCATTTTTCAGCCAAAGGCCACTCTCTCTCCCATTTTTGCTGCTGATACACATTCAAGGCAAGAGAGAAAGAAGGGAAGAAGAAGCCATTTCCATTTCCTCTATTTTTGGCCCCCTTAAGCTTAAGATTAATCCTTTCTTGCTCCAATCTTTTAAGGTAAGTTAGGATTCTTGATCTTCTTATTCTTGTGCTTCTTTTTCTCCATAAATTTCATACTTTTATGTTGAGGATCCTTCTATATGCCAAACTTGATGAATAGATAGGGTTTGTGGAAGAATTTGAATAATATGCTCATCTCTTGTTATTGTTAGTTTTAATTGCATATATGATGATCTTTAATGCCTATTTGATGATTATTAATGATTCTTATTGTAACACCCGCAACGAAAGACACCACATCCCCCGCACTACAAAACTAACTCACACATAAAATGGGTAGCCGAAACATGAGCCGGTCTCATAGAACTGGTGACAATTAAAAACAACTCCCTACCTAGGCGGAAACTAACCCTGTACCAATTAAATTCAAGAACAAGACAAGTGCCATGCGGAAGCAAATGATATCAAATAAAAACAACAAGATCTCACTGGCTCAACGTAAATAACAATGAGCAACAAGCCCTATTTAAAACAATTACATGCAATGGCCACGGGCCTAAAGTAAATACATAAATCGGCACGGCCGACAACAACAATAATAAATCATGTGATGGCACACATGCCTATTTAAACAAACGATACAATTAAATAACAATGTAACAATGTAAAATGTGACACAAGTGTACATGTGAGACTCGAAAGAAAGTTAAGACTTGACTTCCGCCTAGCTACACCTGCAAGAAAATTGAGGAGTGGGAAAGAGGGGTCAGTCTTTAGAAGACTGAGTGAGCAAGGGCTATACATATATATAGAGACATGCACATGCAAGTCATAAATCCCGAGCAAGGTTTTATTTGAAGTTAGTTCCCGGAGGGGCATAAAAATGACTATCAATGCTTGGACTTTACAACTAAGTCAATTTATAAATACTTTCATTAATTGCTTGATTATTAGGCTCGGCGAGTGAGCATGCACAATTCTCCAACCTAATTTCGACCGTGTGCAACAAACGTGATAATTAATAAAAACGTGATCATGCAAACATTAATCATTACAATCGTTTGTTACGTTCATTCAATCGTGACATTCGTGCATAAAACATTTTCCAACCTCCTTCCCCCGGGTTGATGGACAGGCATGCAGACCCAAACCATCCGTTAGTTACATGTCGAGACGGGGGCTCATGACTCCTACCCGCTCTTTTGCATGGATAAATCATCCGCTCAAGAATACCCCACCTTCCGGCCACCCAAGTCGCGTGAAGGTATTCTCAAAGGGTATTTGTATAAGAAATGCTACCCTACGGCCCGATACCGTTCCAGACCTAACCACATATCTCCCCGGGCCCAATAACATGATCGTGACGTGCGTTATCTCGCCAAAGCATTTAAAATCATTAGAACGTTCAATAATTCATTATTGATCATTTCATTCCTTGAAAACATTTTCTTGAAAACATTTACTCGATAAGAATTTACTCGATGACTTTACTTGAAAACGATACATAAATATAATAGGGTTTTAGGCCAAATCTTTTCGCATACGGTTGTAGGGTTTAATACATAATTAGAACGAAAAACACCCTCACCTCTGTGTGCAAGAAGGACCAAGAGAAAGGAACTACAATTACGAACGCCTCCACCAAAGAGATCACTGTAAATAAAGGCAATAAGGTGTACTCGTGAGACTCAAGTTTGGCACTCCGACGCTCAAGTCAGTACAGGGTAAATGCGCAGTAAATGCTTACCAACCACTGTAGAAATGGGGAGTATTTATTGCCAAAGCCGATTAACACAGTAGTGCGTGTACCGCGACTGTGCATTAGTGGCGCTGCCAGCCATCGATCCGGATGTCGGATGGTGGATCTGGTGGTCGGGAGATCGAGAGTACTTCCTTTCCCTTTTGGGAATAGTCAGGTACACGGGGCATTAAGTGCGCCGTAGTACACCTGCTACAGGGAATGGAGAGCATGCACGTGTCCCGTCAGGAGTGTTTTATGATATTTTGGTGTTTGGTGATATAAGCCGTCGATCTGGAGATCGAGGGTCCCACTTAGAGGTACAGACGTTTAGGGAATCCAGATCGTTAGGTACTGCTCTCAACTCGTAGAGGGTAGCTCGATGAGGTCTAATTAGAGGGTTCGTGCGCCCCAAGTAAATCGCCTTCGACCCGTCGACCTGCCCTATTGCCAGGTGGCTCCCCTGGGTCCAGTCCAGGTCATCCATATGTCCACGTGGCCTCCACGTAGGTCGACACGTGGATCAATGGAATTATGCCATGTCAGTGCCCTTTCACAAAAAATCGAATTATTTATACTTTTTATTCGACTAAAAATAACTCGATTTAAGAGAAATACTAATGAGTAAATTCATTCATAATTTCTCATATTTTATTCAAGAAGTATAGGTATTCGAATCGGGTATGTTGATTTCTCATATAATATATATTTTAAAAATAAAAAATATGTGCCAACCTTTAGTCATTTTTCCAACTGCATAAATAATTATAAAATAAAGGTAATTATTATTTTTACTCCGAAATTTACTATTGGCAACATCTTCATTTTTCTACAAAAATGTCTGATTTACATGTCTGATAATTCTAACACCAATTTAATTTAGATAAACTATTGTAACGGGATGAAGATTAAAAAAAAAATCAGCATTAAAAGGAAATCCCACAGCTGTCAAAATAATTTATAGTTTTTTACAAATAAGATATAGAAAATACTTTGGCCTATTTTCAAATTTAAAAAATGAGAATGGGAGTAAATAACAAATTTATGAAAGCAAAGATTCCCTGTGATATGTTTGCATTCGCACCGAAACATTGAACCGCTTCAATGAGTTGCAACTTGAAATACCTCAGGATATGATATGGATAAATAAAATTTAAAAAAT
>JBBMKE010152442.1:0-15782 GCA_037834125.1 Lippia alba | reverse complement strand
TCGTGCACAAATTTAGCCCGCCCGGGCAAATGCTAAAAGTTGCTGCCGCGTTTTCTCAACTTTGCCCGGCCAGGGCATGGCTACCCTATGATTTGGGGATCAGACATTAAAGGTCGTAATGAGTAGGGCAATTTTAGTACGGGTGAAAGTAGAAGATTTGAATTGCAAGAACTTCATCCGAATTGAAGAAAGTGGTCGAGTCGGATTTCGGAGACGTATGATTGGATCATTTTAGAAAGGTAAATCAATTTAGGATGAAGGCTAAACGCATAATGGAGAACTAAAGAGCATAACTGGGGAAAGAATCAGAAAGAAATCAAGAATAGGATTAATCGAGGTCTTTCATCTTCATAAGTGGGTGCACTAAAAGATATTAGAGACAAGTTAAGGATAGAGACCACTATTGGGTTAGACCAAGCATCGGGCGATAAAGCTTTCAACTCCAAATTTCCTTACTGCGGTGAAAGGTACATAAAGCATTCATGGCATATGCATACATGCAACTTCAATTTGAACAATATGTGGTGATTACGTGCCTAGTTGTTTGGTAATATAACATGTTCTTTGCTATGATTGTTAATTGTTGTGATTGATACTTATAATTTCCTACGTCTGTATTATTATCTTGTGATGTACGACACTTCTTTCTTTTGGACTCTTCTATTTTGTTGCTTGTGAGAGGCGGGGCCTCTCTCTTTGTTGTGTGAGATACGGGGTTCTATCTCCTTGTTGTTGAGAGACGGGGTTCTCTCTCCTTGTTGTTGAGAGATGGGGTTCTCTCCTTGTTGTTGAGAGACGGGGTTCTCTCTTTGTTGTTGAGAGACGGGGTGCTCTCTTTGTTGTTTGAGAGACTGGGTTCTCTCTCCTTGTTATTTGAGAGATGGGGTTCTCCCCTTGTTGCTTGTAAGAGAATGGGATTCTCTCAGCTCGAGTAGTGAATCCGAGGATGGATTCTTTTAAGGGGGACGGATTCTTTTCAAATGTAAATATACAACGTATGATGTTAACAAATTGCTCAAACTAATTGTTCTTAAGTGCATACTTGAAATCCTTGAACGCGAATCTATGTGAATGCTTGAGAATCTTGTTATTTCACGAATTATTTCGTACTTCTTTCTTTTATGATTTTGAGACTTGATTATTTGATTTGAATCTACTTGGGCTTGATTTAATTTAATTTGGACTCAATTTCACTTCTTTTCAACTTTTGGGCCCATTTGTTAATGGACCACTTTTGAGTAATTAATTCGTACCTTGAGTTAGGGAACTCGGATTCGAGTTCCGTTACTCCCATTGAGCTTGAATCGATGATTTGGATTTAATAGGATCAACCCCGTCACTTTTTGACTTTGTTTCGGACCCTAACGATACAAATTTCACTATACACCTTTAAAGACCCACATGGAGACAAACTAGTTACCTTTTTTACTTTTCTCTTTGACCCTACCTAACATATTTCTCCAAATTCAACCAAAACACTCCCATCCCTCATTTTTTCCCCATTCAAATCATGTAAGAGAGAGAGGTGAAGAAGAGAAGCCCCATCTCCTCATTCTTGCACCTTCAAGCTCAAGATTTGTTCTTTCTTACTCCAATCCTTCAAGGTAAGTTGGGTTTCTTGTGATTCTTGTTCTCATGCTTCTTTTCTTTCATGAGAATTGAGGATTTATGGGGAGATTTGTGGGGAATTGCATATCTTGGTGGAAATCCATGGTTTGAGATGAAATGGGTCTTCTTATGCATTTTTTGTTCTTCTTGGAGTTTGAATGCTTTTGTGTTAGTCTAAGAGGTTCCATTCCTTCTTATTTATGATTCTTGTGATGGGTATTTTGTATGGGGTAATCTTTGCCTTGAATGCTCTTGTTGGGTTTTGGGGGAAATGCATGAACTCTTGTTTAATTGCTCTTCTACTTGAATTTAAATGAGATTTGAGCATGAGTAATGGTTCATGGCATGAATTCTTGTTCCTTGAATGCATTTTTGATGTTATAACATGTTGGAGCATGATTATATGACTTTATACCTTGATTTGAATGGGTTTTAGTTGTTCTTGCATGCCAAATCCTTGCCTTAGCTTTTGTGGCATATTTTGAACTTGTTTTGGAGGCTGGAGGGGATCAACGACAGTGGGAAATGCATGCCTAAGGTTCCCACGACTGTGGAAATGAGACAGTAGCTTTAATTTTCGTTTGCCTCATATCCACGGTCGTGGATTTAAAAGGGTAAAATATCAACGGCTTGGGTCTTGCCCTGCTATTCTGTTTGAGTTCATTTTGCTCCGTTGACCCTCCATCCGGGCTCGGATTGACCTGAAATTTTAACCACAGAAACTTCATGAAGTCTATGATTAGCCAATTGGATTCACCTCAATATCTTTTCTGGTTTGTGAGATCTAATTAATCCTTTTGGTGTCGACACTTCTTCAAAAATCTGCACTCGTCCAACTTCGCACCTATGCCATTTTCTCCTCACTTTGAACTATGATTCTTGCCACATATTCTTGGAAAGCCCTGTGTGTCTAGTTTCCATTTTCCTATAGCTTGGGCATTTTTGAAAACTGTCAGCTCTCACCAAAACTTACTCAAATCCTTTACCTTGTGTTCCTTTCACTTTCTTGACCCTCGTATGTGGTTCACTTACATATATATGCATTAGTAACTTGTAATATTATGTGTTAGGGTATATGTTATGGATTTGTGACTCGTTTTATATGTTCGTCTTTCAAATATGATCTCACATGCATTATATGCTCTCTAGTTTGCATACATGAACCTTTTCTTGGTATATATGTTTTGTGTGATAACTTACCTCTCCTTTTATGACTTATATACATTATAAACATGTCTTGGTGTGTGCATTGGTAATTATATGAATTTTATAGGTTGTTTTGGTATGGCTTGTGAAAGATGTGAAGCCAAATGGATATGATCACTTCATGTAATGAATGAATTGCTTGTGTTCGTGTCTTTAAGGCACTAATTGTGCATATGAACATCTTTATGACATGTTATCATTTCTTATGCATGCCCTACCACGTTAATGCATTTTCGCGTGTCATATATGGTTCATTTGGAGTCTTGAGTCTCACGAACGCATAATGTTGTCTTTTGTACAGTTTTCTCCTAGGCGGAGTGTAACACCCCCACGGAGGGCGCCACATCCCACGCACTAAGACTCAGACCCGGTCATGAAATGGAGAGTTCAAGCCCGAGTCTGAATCAAAGCGAACGGGAGACCAACTCACTCACTAGGCTAGGCGGGAGCTAGAACCTCAAAACCAAATAAGCAAAAGACCAATACAAGCGAATGCGGAAGCCAAACATATACATACATCAAAAACAATGAGCCACGGGCTCTACAATAATGCATCAAGCAACACGGCCTTCACAGCCTCAATATACATAAACAAACTACGCCACAGGTGTTCAATTCATAAGTACAACTATAAGATACATGCAAGTGTAAAAGTAAAACTAAAACCTAATGTAAGACTCCGATGGACTCGAATCCCGCCCAACACTCCAAACCTGCAAAAGACTAAAAAGCCGGGGCATTACACGGAGACTTGCCGAGTTCTTTGGCTATCTTCAAGCCCTCCTTTATTTTGGTATTTGTTGGTTAGATGTTAAAGGTGAGGTTTTATTTCTATTATCCAACCCATATTACCTTGTGTGAATCTTTTCTAGCCAAAATCTCAAGTTATATGTATAAGTATCAAAATGGTTTCAAGAATGTTTTCAAGGCAAGTTTCAAGCAATATTTTCAAGTAATGTTACAAGTATAATTTCAAGTAAATGCTTCCAAGTGTTTTCAAGAAAGATTGTGGCGAGATTATGCACATGATATTAGGGCTCGAGAAAAAGTGTGAATGGAGGCTGGTTCGGCAAGGCCCGACATATAACTAAGCCATTGCACCTAGTACCCTTTGTGAGTATCCTTGCGCGACCAGGAGCCTGGGAGATGGGATACTCATGAGTCGATGGTCAACCCATCGAAGGAGCGGGAAGGATCCCCCATCTCGATAAGATCGTGCGGGTGGTTGGGCCTTGCAAACCCTCCCACCAAACTGGAGGAAGAAGGATGGAAAATTGTGTTTACGTTCAAGTCAAGTCATGTCAAGCCATGTAATGATTCAAGATTATGATTGTGTGATCATCTTAATGATTTTATGTACACACTTGGACTTGGTTGAAGAATTGCACTCTCGCCGGCCATGTCAAGCTATAATTGATTAAGAAACGAAATTGAATATTCGTAATTTCGAGCGAGAACTCTTGTGTAACTATCCACTTGGATTCTTTCTCAAAATCTTACTCAGAGCTATGAATTGCATATGCATGTGATATTATATTTATGCCCTTCACTTAGTCCTTGGACTGAAACCCACGATTGTTTATTTTTAGGTATTTTATAGGTTTTGCTAGGCAGGGACAAGTCGAGTCTGTCATCTTTTATTTCGGTCTTGCATATCATCATTTGTACTTGAGATACTTATATTCTTTCCTTTATTAAGACTTGTATCATTTATGAATTTGTATTAGTTTCGGGCTTGTAGCCCTTACATCGTATTGTGGCCTTGCCGGCCTTGTTTATGTCTTACATTGGGAGATGTTCTCCCTTGCTTTTGTTGGATGTTGGAATTTTAAATTGGAGATGTTCTCCACCTCGCAGGTATTATGTTTAAATGCTTCCGCGTAACTCTTGATTGCATCGTATGTTTGGTTTAAGGGTTAGCCCCGCTTAGCTAGATGAGATTTTGTATTGTCACCCGTTCGTTATAAGCTTAGTGCATGCATGGAAACTAATTTCTGCGTGGATCGAGCGAGTAGTGCGGGGGTTGTAGTGCCCATCGATGTGGGTGCTACAGGATAAATAGCCACCTGCAGTCTCCGGACTACCACCTCCGGTGGTGGGAGAATTCCCCGAAAGCAGTCACACGTACATCTTAGAGAGCTCAACCCCTCATCTAATTATGAAAATAATCCACCCACCAGACTTAATGAAAGAAAAAACAAATATGAAATAATTCAGAAACCCTAGAAGCCAAGAATCGAAATTAAATCCAAATCGCTTGACGAAAATGATACTGAAATACCGTTGGAAAGCCCACGATGACTACTTCAAAAGTCCTTACTCATATGTCAAAAAATATAGCCGAAAAAATGACCGGCGTTGAACCTCTGGTCCACCACCGGAGGCAGGTTCTTGGGCCGTCACCACCACAAAAAGTTCGGGCTTGACGAGATGAACAACTTTTGTGAAGGCATCGTTGCCAAAGGATTGTTGGAAACGTCCCAAATCGTCGTCCAAAAATCATGCCGTCGTTGTCTTGCCAGAATCTCCACCTACGGCCAGTGTCAGGCCAAACTAAAGACAACAACGAGTTCAGGAGGGTCGAAAACATAGGGAACCGTTGAAGTCCGTTGGAAAAGTCGCCGGAAGAGCGAGATACGCTGAGCTACAGTAGCGCAGCCGTTTGCGGTGATTTTCAGGTGGCATGTGAGAGCCCGCCGTTGGTCCATTGGTCGCGCCGCCACCGGAAAACGTTGTGCCACACAAAGCCGCTTCGAACCTAATCAGTCGTCGTCCAAGATTGTCGCCGAAACCGCCGTATTTTGCCGGAAACAACCCTGATGCCGCCGCTGCTGCCTGCAACTCCTCATTTCTCCGCAACCACTAGGTTTCAGGCCACGATTCTTGTACCATTGTGTCGGGCTCGTCGAGAACATCGAAATCGACTATTGGTCCAAAAAATCAGTCGAGAAATCGTTGAATTCCAGTTAGTGTGTGAAAATGCATGCTCAAGTGCGTGTGAGGGAGGAGATAGACGTGGGAGTGAGGAGACAGGGGGAGAAGGCTAAGGTTTGACGTTCAAACTTGGATCCAGATATTTTATTCCGGATCCTCTCGTGTGAGAAAACTCATAGAACGAGCTAACGATATCAGAATTAGAAAAACTTAGAGTCTACGGACTCGTTTCGATGCCCCGAACGCATTGAGGGGGTCAAAAAGTCGAACTCTCAACCAAAACGAGAAATGACTTACAAACAGGCCCCTGAACTCTGAAGAGGCTGCAAATAAAACCACATAAGCACGTAATCACATAATTAAACTCATGAGAAGGTTGACACATGGTGAAATCTTGGACGTCTGAAAAACGAGGGTGTCACATGAGAAGTCACCACTCTTGCAATTTCTTCTAATTAAAAATATTTTCAAATTACTCATTTAAGCAGATATTGGCTAAGGGTTCGCATTTATTCTCGTGCATGGTGTCCAAAGTAACAAGAAATTGTGGGCATAATCCACTGCCGCGGCTGAATTCATTGCTTTATGGTCGAAAAAATTTGTTTCGTCTACTTATGATGCAAAAGTAAAGCACCGAGATCTTTGTTGGCAATCAAACAGCAATTGCAACCACTCATTATCAGTTTTTTCACGGGAAAATAAAGCATTTCAACACATATTATTCTTTATTTCTTGAGGGTGGTACAAACTAATGGTGAAGTGACTTTAATCTATTGAAATTTTCAATATCAACTGACAGATTTTTAACAAAACCACTTCCTATTAGTAAGTTCGAGTTTTTAAGACAAAGATTGGGATTTACAATTCCTAAATTAAAGCAAGGAGAAGTGTTTAGATGTTAACTTGGAAGTTAGCACTACAAATGTGATTGCTGAAAGTCTGAATCGACCAAAACTCGAGTTCCTTTCATACCGAGGATAAATTACTATAATTTTCATAACAACATTACACAACTTTAGTGTCTACAACTTGGTGCCTGCCTGCCTGGCTTTGGCTCCAAACAAGAATGCAATTGCCACAGCCACAGGTTTCTTTTCATTTTACTAGCTAGTATTTTTCATCTAAATTGTATAGTATTCATCTATTTGTAAGAAAAAAGTCGATTTTCCTTTCCGTGTCACTTGTATATATCAATAATTTCTTATAACCTAAGTGTAATTAATTAATAATTAAATATATTTTGTATTTATAATTTGTGTGCATTTCCTCCTCACAAGCAGCTGGTGGGCTGCACAACTCCAGCAGCACTTCCTCCTGCGTTGGCACAAGTAGATGTAGCTGCTTTGTCTTTGTAGCTAAGATTAACTTGATCCAATGTAATTCCAGTGCAAGGTTTTGTTTTACTGCAATCGAATTTTACTGCTACTTGTGTTGCTGAGGTTCCATGTATGTCTTCGTACTTTATATCACTGATTTTTACGCCCGATGCCTGTAATTATACGCAAAGAAGATCCAGTTATTGTAATTCGGATATCTCAATAAGGATGTTGAGAATACATTGCTTGGCCTTAGGAAACTTAATTGAATACCTGATTAGGACAATCTTCGTGGTTGGGGCAATAATTTTGATCGATAATAATGGGGTTTTGCACATTGACCATTACAGCATGCTGAAAGAGAACATCCCTAACGAATCCATTGCTTGGCCTTGCCCATGTCTTAACTCTCACACCATTCTCTGTTCCTGTGAATGTCGCTGTTTTAACTGTCACATTCTGAACTCCTGCTTCTTGCATGTCCCAACCTAGGCTCCCGATGCTGCAAAAGAGTATTGAGGATTTTTAAGCTCGCTGATTTCTTGAAACTTTTAAGAATTTTTTTTTATATATTTTGGAACAAATAAATGTTTTTTTTTTCTTTAAATAAATTAGTACGTCGCTTATTAATATCATTCTAGTCCATTCGAGTTTGTAGACGATATTAACTGAAGTGGTCCATGTGACCTGAAACCCGTGAAATATGAAAGGAGAATCACATATATGATCATCAAAAGTCAATGCAAATAGAGAACTTATATTTCCAAGAAATTAAGTTTAAAACTTGTATTCTTTCATTTCAAAGGGATTCAGGTCTAGATTCATAAACCCTTTTCAAACAGTACCAAATATAAAACAAGAAGCAATAATTAAGTAATAATGTGAATAAGTTTAATAATTTATTTATTTATTTTTTTGAATAAGTTTAATAAAAGTGATAACATACATAAGTAACAAACCTTTTATTTCCTACTTAAATTAATGATACGATAATTATCATTGCAAATTATTGCTTTCTCATTATAAAGCGTCCATAATAACAAGGGAATCAAATAACGAAAATTGTCAGCGATAAATATCACCAGCAAAGTAATGAAAGGTATACATTGTCACTCAATGCATAGACTGATAACAGGCTAATAGTGCCATACCTTACACCGTGACCCGGCCCACAGGCTAGGTTTTCGATCCACAAATTAGAGGCACCGGGGCCGATAGAAATGCAGTCATCGCCAGTGCCAATCCGAGAGTTCATGATAGTAACTCCTGACGATTGTTGTACGTGAATACCATCGGTGTTTGGGCTATTTCCAGGAGCTGAGACTTTCACACCAACAAGATTCACATATTGGCATCCATCAATCAAAATGTGAAACATTTGACTGTTCAATGAGGTTAAACCATTGATCACTATGTTCTCTGAGTTGTAGAATGCCAACGACTGCAAGAAAACAAATCTCGAATATTGAGAGAAAAGATATACATGCAATAATTAAAAGTTGCACTTAATTATTCCATATAAATATAATGCCGCAGCATGTATTGCATAAAATTCTGAACAAAATATTTCTTCCGGTTAAAAAATGGAAAATTCTAGTTCAAAGTTGGTTCGTATTTGGCCACTTTCTCTGAAACTTTTATGGATTGCACTACAAATATAAAACACCAATGTCTTTGTTATACTAGTATGACCAAAATCAGGTTCGGACTAGAATTACCTAAAAAAAATATAATTCAATCCTCCAAACCTTTTTCTTTACTAAATATTAATTGTTTTGTAGGTATAATATGTGAAATCAATTATTTGTAGTTGAAAATAATTTTCCATAAGCTTAAGGGAAAATTACATCTCACTACCCTGCATTTAGGCCTAATTAAAACATAGTCCACTATTTTCAGAAAATTACAAATTAGTCCCTAACTTTTGAGTACCGTTTGTGGTCCCTAGGGTTCCGTTATGTCATTCCCAAAATGCCCCTAATTTGTTGTTAAAATCATATTTTGTAGGAATCGTTTGTTATTTTTGTAAACTTTAGGGATGATTTTATAATTTTGGTCATATCTTCAATGTAACATTCATAAAACCGTAAGGGGCATAAAATGTACTTTTACAAATTTTGTTAAGGGACCTCAAATCAAACAAAATTATAGGGACTAAAATATAAATTTTTAAAAATAATGAACTAAATTGTAATTAGGCCTAAATGTAGGGTAGTCCAGATGTAATTTTCCCTAATAAATATTTATAGGTACATAATCACATATTCCCGCCTACTCTTTCAACTCATGTTAAAGCTGTTTGTCCTTCGAAACAAATTAATTAATAACATACTTTTAGAACCTTTTTCTCCATCATAATTAAAGCACTCATTCTATAAAAAACGAACAAAACAAAATTAAAGCACTCACCATATGTCCACTGATGACGTCTTACGAGCATGCTAATCACTCTAATAGGAAGAGGACTAAACGCCCATAAATAGCATCAAAAGTACCTTAATTACAATTTACCCCAAGTTTGTGACTATATGTCCTCTTCAAAATTAATTAAGCAAATCCACACACGTTGAGATGCCATTAGTTAAGTAGTACTTTTCAAGATTAACTTAAATAATTAGGCACCCCATTTAGGATTATTTAATTAATTTTCTTTAATAATTAATTGATTAGAACATTAAAAAAGTATTCGATGGCGGAACGAAACTTTCCACCCCTTTCGGCGGAGGAATCCGATCTGATCCGGCGGAGCAAAAAGAAGGTTCGAACAGCGTCTGAAGCGGGACTGGACAAGGAGATGACCGAGGAGGCATCGAAGGATAGCGCACCCGTTCCTATCTGGTTCATTGGTGGGAAGAAAAGAAGCAGTAGACAAAAAATTTGATGAATCCAGCATGTTGGATCTGGACAAGATCAAAGTTTATGAACCAATACTGAAGATTTTCCCTATCCAAGGATAGTTACAGATGAAGATTATCGAAAAACCTTGCAAGAACCATGGAAGGATTCTCTCATCCTCAAGATTCTTGGAAGGACGGTGAACACAGAACTCCTATCGGCAAGAATAAATACCATGTGGAAGCTCCAAGGCGCATATGAATTAATAGATTTGGGGCATAGCTGCTATATCCTCAAAATCTATGACAAGGAAAAAACGACGTTTATATTAACGGAAGGACCATGGGTGATCGCGGGACACTATCTAGGGGTGCGGAAATGGCAACTGCAATTCCAAGCTTCAAAGGACAAAGTTCGGACGGCGATCACTTGGGTGCGCATTTCCAAACTTTCTGTGGAATACTATGGCGAAGCAATGCTATACAAAACAGCAACTAGCCTTGGAATGCCAACTAAGATAGATAGGAAGACATACTATGGAGAAAAGGGAAGATTGATGAGAGTATGCATCCAAATCGATCTTGACAAACCTTTACAGTGTGGAGTGGAGGTTGATGGAAGGTTGCTCCCAATCATGTACGAGAAATTACCATCCATCTGTTTCACTTGTGGTTGAGTGGGTCATCGGGCCAATGAATGCCGAGACAAACACAAAAGTCCAAGTCACACCACAAGCTCTCAAGAGCACGCAGACATGCCAGCCAAGGCATCAACGACGGTGAAAGCAAACAGTAGCAAGGAAGTAATGATGTACTCAGGGAAAGAGAACACGTCGGAAGATGAGCCAAAAACAAGCTATGGGCCATGGATGATGGCGGAGAAAAATCGACCGGCGAAGGGCAAATTCTGGAAGGGAGTAAGTCTGGGAGAGATGAAAGAGTCCTAAAAAGAATGGGATGGACCAAAGCTGGACTTTAATAAAGGGAAAGGAGTTGACCAATCTGATGGGATTCTTAAACCGGTAAATAAACAGATTAGGATGCGATACGTCAGGAAAAACAACGCGCAATCTGAGATTTGCCTAATCTGAAAATTGGCCCCAACCAAGAGGCGCAACATAAGGAAAAAATCACAACACAACTGAAACTAATAACCGGAAAGATCCTCAAACAAAAATTACGGAGGACGGAAAAAACCAAGACAAAGAACTAGATATTCCCGTGAATGCGGATGGACTCTTCCGATTCGGTAGTGGAGATGATGGAAAAAGAATATCTGGAACAGACGGGGCTACAAGACCGTTACTTCCTGAACTTACTATTCGTTCGGGAGATGATTGTGAACCCACACTTATGGCAACTGATGGTGAAGTACGATATCACTTTGCATTGGAACCCGGCCCGTCGAATGGGGTCTCTGGAGATCGATATTCCGAAACTGGACGAGATGAGGCAATGCATGTTGACAATGCTACTCTGGAAGCAGATGGTCAAGGATCCCCTCGGGGAAGTCGATTAGAAATCCCGTCACGGTCGAATCTCTGCTGATCACACCCATGAAGATTCTCTCATGGAATTGTAAAGGAACAGGGAATAGGGAGTTCAGGAGAAACTTTCTAGACATTACCCGCGAGCATCAACCTGATATGGTCTTCCTTCTGGAGACAAAGGTGGACGAAAATAGAGCAGAAACCATTGCAGCCATCCTAGGCTACCCTAACGTGTGCAAAGCTCCTACTGTGGTTCGGGAGGGTGGCATATGTTTGTTATGGGACATTAATCGCATTTAAGTGGAGGTTGTTCATGTTGCCATCAAGCAATTCACGCAATTATCGGGCAGCGAACTGCTTCCCAATGGCTATGCTCCGGAGTGTACGCTAGCCCCATCATGGCAAGACGTGAACAACTTTGGGATGAATTGAAGCAAAGAAGCAATGAATGGAGGCTCCTATGGATGATCACTGGAGATTTCAATGATATCACAGGCCCGAGCGAGTAACAAGGAGGACGAGAAGTTAATTGGAACCGGTGTCTAGCATTCAAGGAGAACATTGATGAATGCAATCTTTTAGACATTGGAGCTATCAGGCCACGGTTTACGTGGACTGGGACCGTTCGTGGGGGCGCATTGGTTAAAGAAGGGTTAGACAGAGTCCTCGTGAATCCGGAATGGCATACAAAATTTTCAGAGGGAGCTACAGTGGTTCTGCCTCGCACACACTCGGACCAGCACCCACTCATCACGCACTGCTTTGGTGTAGCAAAACCAACCTCACAGAAGTCGTTCCATTTCGAAGCTGTATGGAATGAAAACAGTGGATCTCGGCAGGTGATTAAAGAAAGTTGGATGAAAAATAAAACTATAATGGGAAATCTGGAACACCTCCCAACGGTACTACGAAGCTGGAACCTATCCAATTTTGGAAACGTGTTCCGTAAAAAGAGATTGCTCAAGGCACGAATCAACGTAATTCAAAAAATAGATCGCATACGACTCAATCCTCATCTTGTGGAACTGGAGAAGAAGCTTGTCCAAGAATACAACGCGATCTTGAGGCAGGAAGAAATAATATGGTTCCAAAAGTCCTGTGTAAATTGGATTCGATATGGAGATTAAAATACGCGGTTCTTCCATGTTTCTACTATCACACGCAGGCGAAGGAATCGAATCAGGGCTTTGATTGTTGATTCAATTTGGGAGACTGATGAAACCTGTTTGCGCCAACATGCTTGGGACTTCTATGCATGAGTGTTTAGTACTAAGAGTCAGGAAAATTACACTTCACTACCTCGCAGCTGTCTCCAACGTGCAATCAACCAGGAGTGGAAAGCCTTATTAATGGCTCCAGTTACAAATTTGGAAGTCAAGGACGTGGTTGATTCTATGCACCCCTTCAAGGCACCCGGGCCCAACGGTTTCCAAGCGCTTTTTCACCAAACGTTTTGGAACATTGTGGGTGGGCAAACGGTGGAGTTCATGAATAAGTTCTTCGAACAAGAGACTTTTCCGGCAGAAGTGGGTAGCGCTTTTATATGTCCCAACCGGCTTCCATAAGTCAGTTCTGGCCCATAGCTCTTTGCTATGTACTTCTAAAGATTATAATGAAGCTGCTAATTTTGCGTATCAAACCCTTCATCGCGCGGTTAGTGAGCCCGAATCAGAATAGCTTCATACTGGGGAGGAGCACTCACGACAATATCTTGGTGCTTCAGGAAGTTTTACACTCTCCATCGTTCCAAGGATCGTCGGGGCGGGATGATCTTAAAACTTGATTTGGAGAAGGCTTACGGTAAAATCAGATGGGATTTCTTGCACGAAACTCTGGCTTTCTTTGATTTTCCTAATGCAATTACGAATCTTATTATGAGTGAAGTTGAATGTATTAGACCGGAGATTTTGTGGAACGGAGAACCTACTCACAGCCTCGTTCCTACTTGCGGGATCCGATAAGGCGATCCCTTATCTCAGTATTTGTTCGTTCTCTGTATGGAACGACTTACTTGATTGAAGAAGCAGTTATGAGGGAGGAATGGAATCCTATTCGGGTTTGCAAAAATGGCCCCATGGTCTCACACCTCTTGTTCGCTGACGACATCCTTTTGGGGTCCCGAGCTACGGTAAAGTGCGCAGAGAGTATGAAAAAGGTAATCAATGATTTCTGCAAAGCCTCAGGGCTGAAGCTCACTTTGGAGAAATCACATATTCTCTTTGCACCCAAGATTCCAGTTGATACGAAGAACTCTATTTGCTCAATACTTGGAATTAATGAAGCTGCAAATCTGGGAAAGTACTTGGGAGTAAAATTCAAGTTTGGGCGCAATCAAAGAGAGATCTTTGACACAGTCATTGAGAAAGTTGAAACACGGCTTACTAGGTGGAAAACGAGAAGTCTGAATCTCACGGGACGTACTACGCTGATACAATCGGTGAATAACTCTATCCCGGTGTGTCAAATGCATACGAGTTGTCTCCCAAACCACGTATGCGAGAAACTCGACCGGGTAAATCGTGCCTTCCTTTGGTCCTCAGATATATCTAAGAAGCGAACTCACTTGGTCAAGTGGGAGCGAGTTTTGAAAAGTAAGGAAGACGGGGGACTAGGGATTAAGGATACTCGAAAGATAAATATTGCGCTTCTTGCTAAGACTGGATGGCGCATGATTCGAGAAGAGGATACAATTTGGAGTCGTATCTTCCGAGCGAAATATCTCAAGAACGATGATATGCTAGATCACGTGCCGAAACCATCCGCCTCGAGAGCTTGGAAGGGTATTAGCAAGAGTATTAATATGCTTGAACGAGCTTGCCAATGGCGGATTGGACATGGGGATAACATATGGTTGTGGGATGATAAGTGGATGTCCTCGGAAACCCTACGGAGTCGTTTGGGAGACCTAATTGACAAAACAGAGGACAACATGGTGGTCAACGACCTGATTACAGCTGACAGAAAATGGGACTTCAGCCGTCTGAAAACACCTTTACCAGATCATGTGAAGGAGGAACTAATGCGGCTGCCACTTCCAGGAGCGAATGAGCCTGATAAGCTCATTTGGAAGCTGACCATGAATGGTAAATTCACGTGCAACTCTGCATATAAGTGGCTGACACAAAGCACGACATCTGGAGATAGCACCTGGAGAAAATTATGGCAAATTCCTTGCCCGCAGAAGATAAAATTTTTTCTCTGGTTATGCAAACATAACAGTCTTCTAACCAACGAGTTGAAGAATGACCGGCATTTTGGCACATCAGCCCAATGCAAAAGATGCGGTTCAGCTTGGGAAGATATTAAGCATGTGCTCAAAGGGTGCGTTCATGCTTCTCGCGTTTGGCAGGCTGTTGTCATCCCGGCAAGCTGGCGGATTTTTGAAGCTGAAACGGGTGGAAATTGGCTAGAAATGATGATATATAGACACATACACATCTTAGACCCCACTTGGCCTTGGTGGGTGGTATGTTTGGCTTGCTTGTGGAATATTTGGAAGGCACGCAACAAATGTGATTGCCAAAACATATGTGAGCCTCATTGGGTCACTGTCAACAACATTAATATGCTGTGTGCAGACATGGTTCAGTGCTTGGGGACCAAGACACTACAAAGACAGAAAACTAGAGAGTCGATTGATTGGATCAAACCAAACACGGGATGGGTCAAATTGAATACAAATGGTAGCTTATATACCCACACCAAATGTGCTGCGGCTGGTGGAATTATCACAAACGAGTACGGAGATTGGGTGTTGGGCTATGCGATGAGGCTGGGGATGATCTCTATCAGTCTTACGGAGCTCCTTGGCCTTCGTAAGGGGGTTGAACTTGCGTGGGATAGACATTTCCCACGAATTGAGATTGAGATTGACTCGGCGATCGTTCTAAATTGGGTCACTCAAGAAGATATTGAAGATCACCCGTGGAGGAATATCATTGAGGACTGCCGGCGGCTGCTTCGCTCACCTTGGGAATCTCGCATCAAACATGTTTTTAGAGAAAGAAACCAAGCTGCTGATTGTCCGACGAAGATGGGCTATGAGTTGATTGAGAAGATCATGGTTTGGGATGCCGTGCCGGAGGAGTTCGAGCAGTGGAAGACTTAGTTTTGGCTCTGGGAGCCTCTCTTCTAGACCAAAAAAAAAAAAGAACATTAAAAAAGTGGTTCAGTAACGAAGATTAAGACTTCACGTACTGGAACTCTCTAAATGCAGATTAAAAATATTAATATTTTTTTTCTTATGCGCACAAAACACTTATATTAAACGTCAAAAAAATGTCTCCATTAATCTAACAAGATTAATAATTTATTGGGAAAATTACATCCAACTACCCTGTATTTAGGCCTAATTACAAGTTAGTCCATATTCTTTTGAATATTACAATATAGTC
>JBBMKE010152332.1:0-11332 GCA_037834125.1 Lippia alba | reverse complement strand
CATATTAATTTCATGTGGAGCCGGTGAGTTATGAGTGCGATCTCGGCGACAGTGTCGCTCTGGAGATCTCTCAGTGTCTCCTTGAAGGCATTCTGTTCAATAAAACACTGAACATGCATGCGGTTTAGTCCATGCATGAGAATGTAAGCAATTTAAACAAATTCAATTATAAGAGCACAGGATATAAACAAATGCAATCACATTGTCATTTAATTCTTATACCGTGAGACCTAGACCGACCCACACGGCACTAGAGCTGGATTTTGCAACCCAAATGCTCTGATACCACTTAATGATGTAAAACCCGAAAGCTAGGCCTCATATCCCCCACGTCGAGACCCGACCTGCATATGAAATGGACAATCAATACACGAATCTGATCACGGCGAATGGGAACATGCACACACACTCGCCATGCTAGGCGGGCTAACCCTTGAACTAAATAATAACCACAATAACAAGAATCAGAGTAATCCAATAAAATACGGAAGCATAATCATATAACATTTACAATGAGCTACAAGCTCCAAAAAATTACATAATATTCACATAAACCGTGGCCTTCGCAGCCTCAAGAAAAGTAAAATGCGTTCAATAAGTACATAAACCATAAAAATCATGAGTGTGTACAAATGAAACCCAACATGCTAGACACGTATGCAAGACTCCCTAGACTTGTATCCCCGCCTAGCACGAACAAAACCGGCAAGCAAAAGACTGAAACAAAACCGAGTTCAATCCAAAAGGGATTGCTGGGTATAGAACAGAACATATAAATAATATCGCCGAAATTAAAACACGTTCATGCAAGTTATAATCCAAATTGAAGTTTTAGAACGATTTCACAAGTGGGTAAGAAAGAAAGCGTCAAGCGGATTATAACCCTCATATTCATTTAAACATTGGTTCATTCATGGCCCGCGAGTAGGCGTGTACAAACTCCAACTTTCTCCTCATGTGTAATCATTATCCATTCATTCATGCGTTTTCACGGAATTAGTCTTTCGTGCACATTCATTCGAGTCCATAATTATCCATTTGGGCAATCCATGTACCAGCCTTCTCGTAGGGTTTCTCCTTCTCCGGGTGATCGATGGGTTTGCAAGACTCGATCATCCATTCATTGTGGCTAGTGGGGTACATGAATCCCCAAAAGCCCGGTTAGAGTTTCTTTGCCAAAACTCCTGACAAAGTCCGTTTCGCCGTAAATGTTTGGAACTAGTATGAGAAGACCACCGTCGGCCCTTGCCTTCCCGGATAGTCTCTCACAATAAGTCCTGGGGCCCGTGTACATTCATGCTCTCGCCAAAACTTTTTGGTAGGATTAAACAAGAAAAGGTTTACACTTGAAAACATTTACACAAAAACGACTCAATACATATATATATGGATTTTGGCTTAAAACTTGCACATAAAGGGATATATTCGGTCGCATTAACTATTAGAAGAGAAACCCACCTTACACAAGACAAAAGAGAACCATGAGGAGCTCAGAGATCGCCCTCGCCTCCAACAAGACCGGTATTTGTGCAAAGAAAGTGAAGTGAACGCATGAAGACCAAATATGACGTACGGCAATGTCATGTATATGACATGGAATTTAAATAAATTCAAGTAAAGTCATGGAAATGCAATCATATATCAACTTATACATTCACAGTCATTCAATATCATATCGTGCGCAATTTACATCATATAAATCCCAAATTTTTACACATTAATGCCGACAAAAACATTTTATGCATACGAAAGTTGTACAAAACAAAGCAAGCAAAAGAAATGCATAAAAATGTATAAAAGGGACATATCAAAGCATTTAGGGGTCAAAAGAATTGAACCGCAAAAGTCGAAAAACTCAAAAACAGATAGTAGCATTCCACACGGGCGTTTGGTCATACAGAACAAAATCCAAATGCCCTTTTGACATGCCTCTATTCCCAGAAATGGCTTCCCAAATGCCCGTTTCACAATTTCAAAAAAAAAGCAAACGGGTGTTCAAGTTGCGTCTGTAACAAATTTTGGGTTTCAAAACGCCTGTTGCAACCCAGAACAAACTCCAAACGGGCGTTCAAAAACCTTCTGTAATAGATTTACCCTTTCCAAATGCCCGTTTCATATTTGTTCATAAAACTCAAACGGGCGTTTGTAAGAGACAAAATTGAATCTGGGGCCATTCCAAACGGGCGTTTGCAAAATCAGTTTTGCCTGGATTTTTTGGGCAAAACGTTTGGGAAAATAGGGTTCAATCCCAAATTCACCAAAACATCTAAAGTTGTCTCATCGAACACATCACATACAATAACAACAATGCAAGAAACGTTTATACATGCAAAGAATCAAGCTCAAACAAGGAATAAGGCAAGAGATGGGATATATGGACATTTCTCCAAGATTCATACAAAATGCATTAATGGCAAGTCATGAATTCCCCAAATACCATGCAATAAATCTTTACACAAGCATTAATGAAGTTCAAGGGATCAATTTCCACACATAAAACTCAAAGAAAACCAAGGGATATGCATGATCACCATAAATGGGCTCAAACCCTCTTGTATGTACATATATCCACAACTCGTGCAAAACTCAAGGAAAATATGCATGCCATAGCTTAAAAGAAATAGGGAGAGATTCCAATAAAGAATACATACTCACATAAGAAAGAAAACAAGAGATTAAGGTGATGGTCACTTGGGAGAGATGATGAATAGTGAAAATTTCCCTTCTCTTCCTTTGGATCTCGGTTGGCTTTAGTTTTTAGGGGGTTTGGGGATTAAAAATTGAAATGAAATTATTAAAGGCTGATGGTTTATCAAGTAAGGAAGAAATGGATTCAAATTTTGATCCATTTGGGTAAGTATAGAGGGAGATATGGACCTTTTAGTCGGGTAGGGTCATTTACTCGGGTAGGGATGGTATGTTGAGTTCCGGGCTGGTTTCGAGGGTTCAAACGAGATCCAAAACACATTCCGAGCACGTATACACGATCATAACACGTAATATTAACACATATTCAAATTTCACAAATTTTTGAGTTAAACTCATGCGATTAGACAATCAAACACGTAGGTCATGCGCATTCAAGTTCAAATATTGAATTCGAATTCAACAATTAAATATAAAAACCAAAGGAAGTTAGAATAATATGAAATTAAATATAAATTAAATACAAAACTAGTGTCACATAATATGTACCTGTACGGATGAGAATCCGGGATGTTACACATGTACACGAGGGGGTGCGATTGACCCCCCTAAATTTTTTATTTTTATTTTTTTCAATTTTATGGATACATAGATATATGTATGCTATTTTATTAGATTTTTCATTATTGACCCCCCTCTCCAAAGTTAAAATCAATGTTAGTGATTGTCAATATGATGGGATTGTTTAACTAACTGTTGCTTAAGAGCGATACTTTAAACTTAAAGAGCTATTTTTATATTCAATTATTGACAAACATTTAATTACTTACCTTAGTATATTTGTAATAATCAATCTTAAAGATATATTTTTAAAATTTTCATATTTTATGTGTGACGTCCATGTTTTCACTGTACAGGTACGCACGCCACACGTGTGTGTTCTTGAGAGTTAGGGCCGAAAAGCATGCTTATGTGAATTATTTGACTAAGTGTTTATATGTAATTTTGATTATTTAACTTAGCTCTTCATTCATGTCATTTAATTTCATTTCATAACATTTAATATATAGTTTCATTTCATAAACATTTCATAATTTCATAATCAATACTCGTATTATATACTAACTATATTTCATAAAATCCATACATCACATTTCTCATATTTCATACATAACATTATATACTATATAATATAATCTTATATATCATATTATATAATATACACATATATATGTATACACTTGTACTTATGGAGAATTTAAATTCTACCACACACACTTTATACATGTACAATTATATACAATATATCATATATACATACATGTACACTCCACAACCCATACTTCCCCAACAACTCCCTCACTTCGCCCATACCCCCTCACTTCATCTTCTTCATTCTTCATTTCCACATTCAAGAGCTAGAGCAAACCCTTCATCCCATTTCTTCATCTCATCATCAAGCATCCATCAAGTTAGGGAATTTGTGGGGAATTTAACATCAAGCATCAAGAATATCATTTACATCATCACCATCATCTCATTTCACCATCTCATCCATCTCTTGGTAAGATTTTTAAAAAATGGCCAAATGAATAGTTAGGGCTTGTTGGATTTGAACTTTGATTCATGAATTGATGCTTGTTTTATTGATTATATATGTTGAGATGAGGAAATAAATGTATAGTTTGGTTGGTTGTTGGAGTATTGAATGCATATGTATATATACGAATTGATGAATGAAATTTATGAATTAGGTTTGGTGATTTTGATGTTTATACATGTTTGGGAGGTGTTAAATGATGCGTAAATGAGTTATAATGTTGTTAGAATTGAGTTTGCATGATTGGGTGTTGTTTGGGACTTGAGTTGTTGGGATTGTTGCCTTCTCGTGCACCTCCCCTACTGTTGCCGCACCTTTTTCGCGAGTCGGGGCAATTTGCCTGGCCGGGCAAATTTCTAATTCAAGTTTTTTGAGGCAGAAGGATATGTCTGGCCAGGGCAAATTTCCAGTTCAAATTTTTCCGGCCAGGGCAAATTGAGTTGTTGCTTTTTTTTTTGTTTGTTTTGTTCTTCGTTTCGTTTCTGCTTCTTTGTTTGTTCTTTTATTTTGTACATTTCTTTTACATATTTTTCGATACTTTATATTATGAATGAGGCTTGTATGCTATTTTATAATTTTATTTGAATTTACATACTCTAATTGCTTACTTTTCTCATCTTTTATGTTTCCTAAGACTTGTGTACATGTTGAGGAATGTGTTATGATTGTTATATGAACATCTTCATGACATAATATTATGTTGATGCATTTAATACCATATCATTTCATTGTCGTGCATCTTATTTGGTTCATTTGAGTCTAAGTTTTGCTTACACTTGTGTCTTTTCATAGAGATCGAGTCTGAGCACGTGGAACCGGGTCCTTAACTTCCTATTTCTACATCCTTTTGTCAAGGTGATGTTTTGTTCATATTATTGACCCGTAATACCATGTGTAAATGAATTTGTCCAAAATGTATACTTATACGGATTAATTCTAAAACGATTTCAAGAACGTAAATGTTTTCAAATATTTTCATGAAAATATTTTGGCGAGATTATTCATGTATTATTGGGCGCCAGGGAAATGTATGGATGAGTCCAGAACGGTGTCGGGCCGTCGGGTAGCTTATCTCACACATAGTTCCATTTGAGAATACCTTCACGCAACTTGGATGGCCGGAAGGTGGGGTATTCTTGAGCCGATGGTTCTTACCATCGAAGGAGCGAGTAGGATTAATGAACCCCCGACGCAATATGGACCAACGTGGACTACGAGCCTAACTAGCTTGTTTTCCAAAAACATGGGAAGAAGGATGGAAAACGTTTTACCAACGAATGTTTACGTTTACGATTGCTTGATCACTTAAAACATTTTATGCACACACAATTGGTGAAAGGTTGGAGAATTACCCACTCGTCGGGTCACGTAATGATTATAAACGTTAATGATTTAAATTGATTATTCATAATTCTGAGCGATGTCTCTTTTGCAAAACTAACCACTTGGTTATTTCTAAAACTTTACTCGGAGTTATGGATTGCATGTGCATGTGATATATTTATTTATGCCCCTCACTTAGTCCTTGGACTAACACCCTACGTTGATTGTTTTTAGGTACATTAGGAGATTTGCTAGGCGGGGAATAAGGTCGAGTCTAGTTGTCTTATTTTGAGTCTAGCATATCATATTCTCTTGAATACTCTTGTTTAATTACGTATTCTATTTACTTTGGGTTTGTAACCCTTGCGCTTTACATTGGCTTGTAGCCTTTTGAATACTTGTTGGCCTTACCGGCCTTGTTTATCTATGTTTAAATTGGGGGTCGTCCTCCCTTGCTTGTGCATTTTAAATTGGAGATGTTCTCCACTTGATGATTATATATGTTTAATCGCTTCTGCAAATGTATGTTGCATCGTTATATTTGGTCTAAGGGTTAGCCCCGCTTAGCTAGTTGAGATTTTTATTGTCACCCATTCGCTATGAGCTTGATTTATATTTGGAAATTAATTTCATATGTGAATCGAGCGAGTAGTGCGGGGGATGTCGTGTCTATCGATGCGGGTGCTACATCCTTAAGTGGTATCAGAGGTTCGGTTGTAAAACCGCGCCCTTGGGTCGTGGCTTATCGGTTTAGGTCGTTCGGCTTAGGAATAATATGTCAATTTGAGGGTTTGCATCAATTTGTGATATTACTTGAATTATTTGGCATTGAATTTTGCCTGCACTCATGGATAAATTGATTGACCCCGACACGCATTTATTATGTTTTAATTGTAGATGCCCCGTGAAGACCCCCACACCGCGGCAGAGAGAGAAGAATCCTTCACCACCTTGACAACAACAAGCGCCCCAAATGAACATGGGCGACTTTATGGAGGCCGTCTATAATTATGTTGAGCACTGAAGGGCTCAAGCGCCTTCACCACCACCACCTCCACCACAACAACCATCACCTTCACTACCGGCTAGGGATTCTCATGGGATTTTCCTAAATTATAATCCCCCTTGTTTTTCCGGTACCACGGATGACACCGTGGCGGAAGATTGGATCTCTAGGCTCGAACGGATTTATACTCTCCGCTAATTCTCTACATATAAAAGGGCCCAATTCTCCATATTTCAACTAGATGGTGACGCATATGAGTGGTGGGAGAGAACCAAAGAAAAACTTGAGGTGGATGAAGAAGAGATTACATGGGAGGTCTTTAAGAGGGAATCCGGGAGGCTTATGTTCCCGAGGTTGTGAGAGAGAGGAAGGAGCAAGAGTTCATGGAACTTAAGCAAAGGAATCGGACGGTGGCTCAATACTTGGCCACTTTTAATCCCCTAGGGAAGTATGCCCCTCACATCACAAGTGATGATAAAAAGAAGGCAAAGAGGTTCATCGCCGGCTTGAGGCAAGATTTGAGACAGGGGCAAGCTGGCCACAAGGTAGAGAGCTTCTCCGAGACGGTCCAACGCACTCTTAGACTTGAGGAGGAGTATAGAAAGACGGACCCCATGCCAAGGATCGGGCTTGGGCATAATTTGCCCCAGGCCGGGCAACTTTTTTTTTTTTTATGCAGTTGATTGCCCGGCCAGGGAAAAATTTGTCCTAGGCAGGGCAACTTGTTTTCTTTTTACAGTTGGTTGCCCGGACTGGGGTAAATTTTGCCCGGACAGGGCAAATCAATTGTTGCCTTTTTGTTTTGTTTTTCGTTCCGCTTCTGCTTCTTTGTTTGTTCTTTTGTTTCGTACATTTCTTTTATATATTTTTCGATAGTTTATATTATGATTGATGCTTGTATTCTATTTTATAATTTTATTTAAATTTACATACCCTAATTGCTTATCTCATCTTTTATGTTTCCTAAGACTTGTGTACACGATGAGGAATGTGTTATGATTGTTATATGAACATCTTCATGACATAATATTATATTGATGCATTTAATACCATATCATTTCATTGCCGAGCGTCTTATTTGGTTCATTTGAGTCTAAGTCTTGTTTACACTTGTGTCTTTTCACAGAGGTCAAGCCTGAGCACGTGGAACCGGGTCATTAGCTTCATATTTCTACTTTCTTTTGTCAAGGTGAGGTTTTATTTATATTATTGACCCATAATACTATGTGTAAATGAATTGGGCAAAAATGTATACATATACGTATTAATTCTAAACGATTTTAAGAACGCAAATGTTTCAAATGTTTTCATGAAAATGTTTTGGTGGGATTATTCACGTATTATTGGACGCCAGGAAAATGTCTGGATGAGTCCGGAACGGTGTCGGGCCGTCGGGTAGCTTATCTCACACATAGTACCATTTGAGAATACCTTCACGCGACTTGGGTGGCCGGAATGTGGGGTATTCTTGAGCCAATGGTTCTTACCATCGAAGGAGCAGGTAGGATTCATGAACCCCCGACTCAATATGGACCAACGTGGATTATGAGCCTAGCTAGCTTGTTTTCCAAAACCGGGGAAAGAAGGATGGAAAATGTTTTACGAAATGTCACGTTTACGATTATGAATGCTTGATCACTTAAATATTTTATGCACACACTTTTGGTGTAAGGTTGGAGAATTACCCACTCGCCGGGTCACGTAACGATTATGAGCGATTAATGATTTAAATGAATTATTCGTAATTTCGAGCGATGTCTCTCTTCTAAAACTAACCACTTCGTTATTCTAAAACTTTACTCGAAGTTATGAATTGCATGTGCATGTGATATATTTATTTATGCCCCTCACTTACTCCTTGGACTAACACCCCACATTGATTGTTTTTAGGTACTTTTGAAGGATTCGCTAGGCGGGGAATAAGGTTGAGTCGTTGTCTTTATTTTGAGTCTAGCATGTCATATTCTCTTTAATTATGAATTGTATTTACATTGGGTTTGTATCCCCACGCACTTTACGTTGGCTTGTAGTTTTTTTTGGATAATTGTGGCCTTGCCGACCTTATGTATGTTTAAATTGGGAGGCGTCCTCCCTTGCTTGTGTGTTTAATTTGGAGACGTTCTCCACTTGTTAATTATTTATTAATCGCTTCCGCAATTGTATGTTTGCATCGGTTAATGTTTGGTTTAAGGGTTAGCCCCGCTTAGCTAGTCAAGATTTTATTTTGTCACCCGTTTGCTATTAGTTTGGTTTATATGTGGAAATTTATTTCACGTGTGAATCAAACGAGTAGTACGGGGATGTGGTGCCTGTCGATGCGGGTGCTACACAAGTGGGACAAGCACCTTGCTCTTATTGAGTTTGCCTATAATAACAGTTATCAAGCGTTGATCAAGATGACTTCCTATGAGGCACTTTACAAAAGAAAGTGTAGGTCACCTCTATTTTGGGATATTGAAGATTGGAGGTAGACCGAAGAGAATAAGCTTGAAAGAGCAACACCTCGAGAGAAGATCAATAAAACTACTGCCAAGGTAAAATTGATGCAACAGAGAATGAATGCAGCTCAGGATCGACAGGAGAAGTATGCTAATAAGAGAAGGAGATGACCTCTCGAATTCTAAGTGGGAGATCGGGTTTTCTTGAAAGCATCTCCTAGGAAAGGGTTCTCACGAATTGGTCGAGATGGGAAGTTGAATCCAAGGTATTTGGGACCGTTTGAGATTCTTGAGAGTGTTGGTGAAGTGGCATACAGGTACACAACGTGTTTCATGTTTCTCAGCTCAAAAAGTTTTATCCTGATGAAGCAACCATACTTCTTGTTGAAGAGGTACAACTTGAGCCGGATTTAACGATTATAAGACACCCAGTTAAGATTCAAGATCGGAAGATGCAAACTTTAAGGAACCGGCAGATGTCCGAGTTTTGTGGAGAGATCAGAAATCGAAAGAGTCTACTTGCAAGACTGAGGAGAAGATGAGATAGTTGTATCTAGAATTATTCTCGAGTCAAGAAGTGAATCTGGGGACTAGGTTCTCTGAAGGAGGGGGAGGTTACAACACCCCGTGTTTTTGAACTGACAGGTAATTGTGTGAATTAATTGTTAATTGTGTTTTTCATTTAATTTACGTGACTTATTTGATTCTTGGACTTTTTGCATGCTTTTAATTTATTTTAGGGTCCTTTTGTAATTAGTTTGGACTCAATTTGTTTTAATTTGAATGTTTTGGGGCCATGTTACAATTATGGCCTTTTGAGTCCCTAGATCATATCTTGAGTTTGGAAACTCGGATTCGAGTTTCAACACCTTCGTTGAGTTCTATTTGATGATTTGGACTCAATGAGACTAGCCTCATAATTTTTCGACCTCGTTTTGACCCCCAACGACCAGATTTTCGCCCCACTTACTTATATACACACCTAATGACATAGTGGTCCTGGACCCTCAACCCATACTTGTTGACTTGTTTATTCCCTCTTTCTCACTAAAGTGCAGTCATTTCCTTTTTTTCCCATTATAACTGATCCAACCAAGAGAGAAAGGAGAAGAAGAAGACTCCAAGCTCCAAACTCCATTTTTGCACCCCAAGAGCTCAAGAAACCCCTCTTTCTTCCACTTTCTCTTCAAGGTAATTTCATATTTGTATTCCTCTTGTCTTGGTGCTTCTCTACATGTATATATATTGTGGATTATTATTGGGGATTGTTGGGTTTGAATTATGGGTGAATAGTAAGGGTTTAAGGGAGTTTGTGGTTTCTTGTATTTTCATGACTCTTGTTGGCATTTGTGGCATATATGGAGATGTTTGATGTATATCTTTGAGTTATTTATGATTTTCTTGGTTGATTGTTGGTTGGGGAAGTTGTGATCATAAATGCTTATGATGGGTTTGTGAGGGGGAGCTTAATAACTTGATAACTTGATTCTTTGATCAATTTGATGGTTATATGTGCTCATTTGATGATTTGAAGCATGAGTTGGTTTTGGCATAGATTTTGTGACGCCCAAGCGTGGGCCATCCACATCTCCTGTACCTAGACTCAAACTCACATATGAAATGGACATCCATACATGAACCCAAGTCTAAGCTAACGGAGACCTAAACGCACACGCTAGGCTAAGCGGGGCTAAAATTGTACAGAGTGCGCCACAACAAGCCTAACAAATAATACGAACATGCGGAAGCAACACAGGATCCACAAAAGGAGCTAACAAATATATATACATTGGCTACAAGCCCAAAAATTGATACAAGTATTCAATTCTCCAATCATGATACATACTTGAATTCATACATGCCAAAAGTAGAACAAGTGTATCAAAATAAATACAATGTATGCAAACTCAACCTAGACTCGGAAGTAAGACACAACAAGACGACTTCCCCGCCTAGCTCGAGAACCTGCAAATAAAGAGTGAAGGAAGAGGGGTCAGTCTACCCACTTGACTGAGTGAAGGGGCTTAACGCACACCCACATAAATACATATAGAGAGCAAAGCAGAGAATCAAAAGGGGGCCTATCATGAACCGAGTCGGCGTTTTGCAATCAAACCCATTTCAAAAGAGATATATATATAGATACATAAGAATCCCAACTCATGTCACAATTACCATAACAAAGAAACATAAAGCCCAGTGAGAACGGGCATCCCCAACTTCATAGATTCAAATTAAAACGTAATTCATAAATTCAAACCACCTCAACTTCTTGGTGATCGGGAAGCTATCCCATTTCACCCATAGGGATTCATATAC
>JBBMKE010151902.1:0-15787 GCA_037834125.1 Lippia alba | reverse complement strand
CGCGGCCATGCGGTATTATTTCCAAGAAGGGTCGAAGTTCGCGCGGCCGCGCGAGTTTTGTGAACAAATTCCGCATGGCCGTGCGGCCATTTTTCCCAATATTTTCCAAAAATCTAACTTTTCGCGCGGCAGCGCGAGGTTCTTGTTCAAAAAGTGCGTGGCCGTGCGGCCATTTTTTTCAAAAAAAATAGATTCGAACTTTGCGCGCGGCCGCACGTGATTTGTACACAAACACCACGCGGCCATGCGGCCCCTGCATCTGCGAAATGCAATGCTGCACAAAGCCAAAAATCCACACAAAACCAACAAGCTCAAGTTTAACCACTTCAAAACACTCCAAATGCATACATAAACATTAAAACTCACTTAAGAACACATAGGGCAACCAAAATGCATCGAAGGATCAAATGTTCATAGGTAAATAATCAATGAAAACACACAATTGCGCACATATGGCCCCAACTGGAAAGGTTGGATTCAAAATAACCCAAATTGCATTCAAAACTCAACAAATAAGCACCAAAGCATTCCATACAAAATACCTATACGTGCTAGCATGCAAATACCAAATCTAAGGGGAAGGGGTACAAGTGATCAACTATAAATCCAAGCCAAAACTTAAAGTCCATGCACAAAACCTACATATGTATACATATAAACACCAAAGAAGGCCATAAACCAAGAAGTCATGCATAACCCCAAAACCCACATCTATCATACATGCATCAAGATCTCCTCACAACCACCAAGCCATAACTAAATGCATTCACTACACCTATATATGCACATAAATGCAACAAGAGTCATAGAAATATATAGATGCAACATATGTCCCAAAACCCTCCAAAATCAATCCAAGATCAATCCCAACTATCCCTCCACGAAAACCATGAAATGAATGCATAAATGGAGACACGTAATCACAAGGAACAGAAAACATGCTTACCAAGCAAAGAAATCCAAAAGAAAGAGGGTCTTGAGCTTGGGTGAAGAGCAACAATGGAGGAATGAAGCTTGGGGCAATTCTTCTTCCTTTTTTCCTTCTTGGTTTCGGTGGAGAGAGTGAGTGTGAGGGGGGTGGGGGGAGAGAGAGAGAGCTGATTTTTTATCAAAAAGGGAGAAAAAGTCCAACAATGGGTATGGGGTTGGGTCCCATCAAAGGTATTTTTGAACGTTAGTGTATACGGGTCGATATAGGGGTCGAAACGAGATCAGAAAAATACGTGGTTAATCTCATTGAATCCCATTTTTCAAAGGGAACACAATGAAGGTGTCGGAACTCGATTCCAAGTTCCCTAACTCAAGAAACGACCTAAGGACTCAAAAAGGTCATAATTACCAAATGACCCTCAAACATTCAAAAACTAGACAATTGAGTCGAAATGAAAAATAAACTAAGGCCCAAAACAAGTTTAAAATATACAAAAAGATCCAAAACTCATATAAATCACGTTAAACAAGCTCAGGAAACCAAAACACAAAAATTCAAATCACGAGATTATCAAATAGTTCAAATAATCAAATAATTCCAATAGTTCAAATATTTCAAATAAGCATATAATTATGAGTGTAATGCAACAGTTAAGTATGAAAAATAAATGCAAAATAATAAATAAACTCACACATGGTACAAACCTGTACGTATGAAAAGCCGGGGTGTCACATGGAAGGGTGTCAGGTCAACTGGTGAATTATGAAAAATCAATCGTTGTCTTTAGTCCTAATGTGAGAGAAGAAATGAGGAATACTTTGACTGATAAATTTGGAATGCAAGTAAAGGTGAAGCACCACAAATACTTGGGATTGCCGACAGTGGTAGGGGCTTCTAAAAGGGAGGTATTTGCTAATTTAAGGGAGAAAGTGTGGAAAAGAGTCTAAGGTTGGGGAGAGAAGATGGTGTCACAAGCAGGGAGGGAAATTCTTATCAAAGTTATTTTTTAATCCATACCGGCATACGTTATGAGTTGATTCAAACTACCAGATTATCTATTGAAAGAAATTTCATCGCTTATGGCCTCATTTTGGTGGAATGACAATTCTGGAAATAAAATACATTGGGTAAATTGGAAGAAAATGTGTGTGCCGAAAAAGGAAGGAGGCATGGGATTTCGGGACTTGAGAGCTTTTAATTTAGCCTTGCTGGCTAAACAAAGGTCAAGACTTGTGACAGAACCAAACAACTTACTTTCGAAGCTTCTACGGGCTCGTTATTTCTTGAATGAGAACTTCTTTTCGACTAAGTTAGATGTCCAACCTTCTTTAACTTGGCGTAGTATCATTCAAGCTAGGGAGATGTTGGAGCGAGGAGTGTGATGGCGTGTTGGGAATGGTTCGTGTATAAATATTTGGGAAGATGGATGGATTCCACGACCATATTAATATCGACCTTTGGTTCGTCCAAATGGCCATGAAGAACTTACGTATGTTAGAAAACTTATGAGCAACACTGTAACATGGGATAAGAATTTGATTTATGAGGTTTTTACACAGCAAGATGCCAACCTGATTTTATCTATACCATTAGGTGATGAGAGAAATTTGGACATAAGAGTTTTGCATTTTACAAAATCGGGACGATTCTCGATAAATAGTGCATACGAAGTTGCCCGAAATTTGGAATCTATTTTGCAAGACAATCCACAAACCTTTTCTAGTGGATGTTGGGATTTTATTTGGAAATTAAGAGTTGCTCCTAAACTCCGAGTGTTTTATGGCGTTTATGTGAAAATGGGTTGCCGACGGGAGCAAACTTAAGTAAACGAAGATGTAAGGAAAAAGTGAGTTGTCTGTGGTATGAAATAGCATGGGAGGACGCCGAGCATATCTTCCTTTGATGTCCCGTGGCGCGTCAACTTTGGGCCCTTTCTCATATACCTTGGAGTATCCTCTCAGATTGGAAAGGAAGTGCATTGGAGTGGTGTCATTCTGTTCTCAACAGGTTAGGTAAGGAAGAAGGAATGCGTTTTGCATGGTGTGCATGGCATTTATGGAGAAACAGAAACAAAAAATGGGCAGAGGGCTCAGGTATGGACCCACTTAATTCCTTATTAGATGCAAATTGGTTGCATGCAGCAAACCTCATAAGTTAAAGAGCAGCAGCCCCACAGGAGCATTTATCTTTTCTTACAGATGGCAAGCTCCATCATTTGGTCAACTCAAAATGAATGTAGATGGGGCGATATATGATCAGTCCGATTAGATAGGAATTGGGGTGGTTGTGCGTGATTGTTTCGGAAACCGCATAGATTGGATCAGCCGATGCCGCCAAGATGTGTACTCGCCAGAGGTAGTTGAAGCTTTAGCAATTAAAAAAGCTTCAGAGTGAGCAATTTCAAGAGGTTACCCAAACATTAAAATAGAAAGAGACTGCTTAAATTTGATTAACAACCTCAATTCCATGGATCAAATTCTCTCGAAATCAGGCCCATTACTTGATGATATTCATGAAGCTTTATCTCACATTTCACATGTTGAGTTTTCATTTGTGCGAAGGGAAGGTAACTTTGTAGCTCATTACTTAGCTAGGTCCGCACTTAATGCTAGTTATGGGGACGTTGTAACTCCCTGATATGATGTTATTTCATTTCATTTAGAGGATGATGTTAGGAACTTATAGTTTGCTTTGTTCTTCAAAAAAAAAGAAAGAAATACAATTTGCTCTAATTATTTGTCCAGGTGATAATTCTTCTTTTTTCTCTTTTTTTTTCCTTAAGCCACCAGGTATAAGGTGTTTTTTTTCCAAACTTGTAATAGTTAATGGACTAAGAGTCAAATCTAAATAGCAATCCTTCAATCAACTCGATCAACGTAAATGTCTGGATAAGCAAATGGGCTTGGGACTCTAAGTAAAAAGGCCATTGCAGGGACCAAGGAGATTCAATGATATGGTTCCATCAACAAGTCCTAGTCATAGGAATTATGGAAAGAAATGATGTTTTCACAATCTCTGCGAATTTCAATGCTGCCTTCGGTTAAATAACGCTTCAGCAATGATACTACCGTATTTTTATAGAATTAATTAAATAGAAAAAAAGGAAATTATTATTATGTCAGTTACAAGAGAGAGAAGGGGGTTGAGAAAAGTTAGGAGTGGGAGTTCAAATATCATCACGTGCCTACAATTTTGGAGAGGTGGAACCATATTTCTGTGAAGGAGTATAAAAGAAGAAAGAGAGAGAGTTTTCCACACATTGTCATTATCAGAACTTTACCAAAAACAATAGCAGTCCTCTCCCTAGCAACTACTATTATTTTTATCTTTTCAGCCATTGTTTTATCACTTTCTTTTATCGCCTTCTACTGTAATTATTATAGAGTTATTTATACACAGATCATATTTCCAAAATTATGTTGTATCCAGAAGACTCAGAAGATAGAAAACTACAGCAATTTAATACTTTATTTCAATTCAACGTTATTTGTTATTTTTATCTTATTACTTTAATTTTTTTTACAGCTTGATACAATCTCCATTTCCCGCACAAAATAAATTAATTAGTGTTAGTCGATTTTTTCGGCAAACATCATTGGCGTCCTCTGTGGGAAGGTGATTAAATCGAGTGAAAGGTGTAAGATTATTGAAGCTTTCATGGCATCCATCACCAGATCTGATACCTCGACGTTTTCGATCGACTCGTCGACTTCGGCCGTAACCAACATCGAAAACGTGACCGACAACGTGTTAAGCCAATCCCCTATCGTGAATCTTCCTGTTTGAAACAATTCCACCCTGGTTTCGGTAACGGGAGCCACGCCACCAGCCCGGGGGAACCAGGACGTGAAAGAATCAAACATTGTAGGTGTCCAAAGGAACCAGACCCGCGAGAACTAGGAAGTTGGGGGTGGATACCCCCTTCTCCCTCCAGGTGCAAGGGTCCCCCGCCTGGAATAACCCGCCTGCCAGAAGGATTACGTCCACCTGCAGGAACTGGAAATTAGGGGGATGACCAGCAGGCCGCGGGAAGACTGAGAGGGCTGCAAACTCCATTACCCCTCCCCCAGCAGGTTACCAGGACGGACGGACCTGGAGGACCTAAAAGCAGGACACCGCGCCCAGCTGGTACGCTACGCCTCACAGTAGACAAGGTACATCAATGGATCAAACAGGCTGTCGCAGCAGCCACGTCAGACCGTAACAAATTACTAGCCCCGGATCGGAAAGCGAGCATGCCCCTACATGCTGCAGAGCCAATCGCTAGGGGAACAGCCCCGCCTCCAGTTGGATGAGGCTTCTCCCCAGGTGTGAACCCACCGACAATTCACGTGGACCTGGAAACTCGCGTCCCCGCCAGCGAAATCAATGCCAACTCAAATGTGAACTGGCAGGGAACAGGAAGAATTGGAGCACTCGGAGAAGGGAGACCTACAACGCAGTAGGTAGCACCGTCCCTGCCTGCTAATTACCATCCGGTCAGAGGAGGACCTGAAGCGCTTGACCAATCAGGTTGCTGCAAATGTTGGATGATATGGAGAGAAAAGAAAGAAACAACGCCCCTGCTAGAACAATCAGGAGGGTGTGTCTTTCAACTAAAGGATCATGGATGAAGAAATCTCGCACTAACCAACTCCACCCTTGGGGAAGTCGTACCATCAATCGGAAGGAACCGATGAAGTGAAAAGTAGGAAGTGGGCTGTAGAAATTCGCTATCCCTCCAAGTGCAGGAGACCCTACGTGGAATGGCCCCCTACCTGAAGGACTATACCCGCCTGCTCCGGCAGGCAGTCAAGAGAATGATCAACCCTCTGTTGGAAGGGCTGCTAACTCAAACACCCTACTCTCAATAGACTACCAGAGTTGATGATATGTTTGGAGGGCTGAAGCTGGAAAGTAACTTTGTTGCAGACAGTCACGTACAAGGAAGGAATGCGCTTGGACCAGGATGAAACCTGTTTGGAAGAAGACAAATAGGAAGGAGTGCACTTGGACCAGGAGGAAGCCTGTTTGGAAGAAGACAAACAGTAAGGAAGACCCTAAGTAGAACTACGGCAAGAGGGACCAGCTATCAAGGATGGAGGAGTAGAGAAGATATCTCTCACCAGAAATACAATTGTTTCAAGCTTCCCTTGCAGGACTAGGGAGTGCAGGAGAACATAGCTGGAAGGAGAGCTGACAAAATTACTTAGGAAGGCAGAAACACTGAAACCTGTAGGAAAGCTGGGCCGCAGCTAGGAAGGGCCCCTCAAAATTGTGAAAATTACAGGACGAGAAGCCACGAGCTAGAAGACACTAACGGAATAAAGATATCCTAACCTTGAAACGCACAAAACCTGAAATGATTTCTCTACTAAGCAGGCACGCGACCTGCAAACCTGTAAAGAGAGCAGGAGGAATGGATCATCAGAACTTCCAAGCACGCGGCCTGCACACCTGGAAGGAGAGCAGAAGGAGGAACGCATCATCAGAACTTCCAGGCACATGCCCACACCCCTGGAAGGAGGGTAGAAGGAGGAACGTATCATCAGAACTTCCAGGTTTCAAAGTTCTTGTTTGCACAATAATGGTTACATAAACTTTTTGATATTTTAATTCACGAGAAGGAATGAGATTATGTTTTTTGTTGATGTTTTATTAGAACGACTAACCCCATGGGATTCACGAGAAATGAATTATGATGAGAAAAGAACCATCTTATGTTATGCTCTGAATGCATTATATCATTTCTGAATCGACACCTGAGACAGACACATGTTGAGCCTCTGTGGCTACGTTACTGAAAATCTGAACATTTTTTATGACTGAAAATCCCGGGTTAAAGGGGGCACAGAGATAAGTCCCCTTGTAAAGGCGCGTTGACGATGCACATACCTTGTAAAGAGCTCAGAGACAAGCTCTTGGGAGTGATTCACCACCTGACCCTACCAAGAGTGCTAGCCACCTAACTGGAAGGGAGCAGCTTTTGCTAGGGCCAGAGAGAATGCCCTCAACACGATCGAACCTCGCAGTCTCCTACCACTTATACCTGGTAGGAAGAATATACTCCCGATGGAACAAGAGAGTAGCAGGCAGGGCGAGGAGAGGGTCCTTACCAGGATCGCACCAGAACACCCTCCTCAGGCTGCCTACTTCCTACTAGCAGAATGAAAAGAAAGCAAAAAAGGAGAAAGACTAAGTATATACCAGTCTCCCATACAACATAACAAGCATGTGCCCAAAAAAGAGAAAAAATCAAGTGTCCAACACATTCCTCTTATTTAAAAGCCCCAAAATATACTTAGGCAGTTCAAAGCATAAATAAATAAAAACTTGCTCAGGCATAAATAAATAAAAACTTGCTCGATGGAACTGAGCAAGTGCACAATCATCCATGCAAAAAACAGGAGTGCGAAGTCTAAACCCCCAAAGTGGGCTAAGTCTTAATCAAAAAACCACCAAAGGTCTATCAACTAAAGTTGGATGTCCAAAGAAGAGCTTTCTAGAAGAATGGCAACAAATGCAAAAGAAAAGGCTAAACCTCCTACTCCAGCAGGAGGGGGAGCACCAGAAGGAGTCCGGTCTGCAACAGTAGCTGGGGGAACACTAGCAGGAAGGATAGGAACTGGTGGTGCACTGGATGACCCCCCAGGAGCAGGATCGGAGGCAGCAGGAGAGGGAACCTCCTTCAAGCTGGAATGCGAAGCATCGCCCACTATCGGCCCAAGCTCGGTAACGTGGCTGCTCCCAGCTCCCCCGACACCATCAGCTGGCGGATCACTGCTATCAGCTGCGGGAGTAGTGAAATCCCCATCTAAAGCAGAAAGGATAATGCTATATACAAAGGAAAGCAAAGACACAACCCAACAACATCTACATTATAAAAGTTGTTTTAATACACTTTTATTACAAGGAACCAACTTCAACATTCATTAAAAGACAATCCGTTGTCTCTATTACAATCAAGCAACAACCCCGCAAATACTATAAATCCTACAAGATGCAAGAAAAGAAATGCATGCAACAAGTTACAGGCTCCACCTTCGGAAAGCTGGAGCAGCACTTACGATAAGATCCCACCAATCCAACACCAAGACAACCTCAAATCAGCTCCAATTCATCAACATCGCATAACATGCCAACAAACAAGGAAAAAGAACAAGATTTAGATTTCTCTTCAGCACGAAAACACAACAGACAACCAACAATACGTTCAAGCTGTCACAAATTGCAAAGTGGCAAAAATCAAAGAATTTTTACCAGAGTACAGAGGTTCCCTTTAGCAGAGCTGGTGGTGACCGAAGTAATTAATGGCAGACTGGCTCTCGATTCAGATCTGGAAGAAAGAACCAATTCTCAGCATCTTCTATATGCAACAAAGGGAAGACGAAAATTGGCAAGGCTGCCGGGAGAGAGGTTGCTATAGCCCACCCCGACGACGGCCGGCCCGGTGGAGGTAGGCTGTTAACCACGCGCCGGGCGCGTAATGCTCGGTTAGAAAGGGGAAAATCGCGAAGAAGGAACCTCCCACTAGCGTGTGAACCGCCGCGGCCAGGCGCAGCCGCGAACGGCGCCGGCGACCACCACCCGTGGTGGTCGGACGCGGCCATTTCCAAGCGAAAAGACCCCCACTCGTTGAACCCGTCACTTGAGTGCGAAAATTAAAAAAAAAGAGGGGGAAAGGATTTTCCAGAATACTACCTGCGCAACCATGACTGGTGACGAAAACCAGTGAGCGGCGATGGCGAGCTGCGGGTAGAACTCACCGTAAGGTGCGGTGGCTTAACGGCTATAGGAACTCCGATGGAGACGGCTTGGATCTGCAAAAATAAGGGAATATCAGCCTCTTTGTCAAAAGCAAAAAAAGAAAAATTGCCAAAAGAGAAGGAAGGAGGAGGAGTCACTCGTCGCCCTTACCTGCGCTGGGGCGACCGACGACACGGCGAAACTCAAGACCCCGACGAAGTGCTGCTTGAATCTACAAGAAAAAGGAAGAGGTTCAGTTCCTTTCCACCAAACACAAGAAAGAAATAGAAAAAAAAAAGGGGGAAGGGAGGAGGTTAGAGCCGCGGTTACAACGGCGGCGCACCGACAGGGCGATGGCGGCGCTGTTCGCGAAAGTGGCGCACCGCCGATGAAGGCCACTGGCAACGGAAATGCGCAAGGCGGAAGAAGGATTTTCGGGGGGCTGTTCTTTCTTACCTAAGTAGAGAGAGGGGCGCTTGTCTCGTTGGAAGTACCGAGAAAGAAAAAGCAAAGAAGGGAATTAAACCAAGACAAGAAACCCTACATGTGGAAAGTACTCGAAACTCTTGTTTACCAGTGACATCCTACCTCTGTTCTATTTTAGTTTATTTCCTTATTTCATGAAAATTATTGAATTGTTATGCGATAAGCTTGAATCAATTAGGAGATTTCATAAATTCTGAAGTTATGCGCATAAGACACCTAGCCCATGAAGATTACTTTTCTTTAATTGTTATCTCGACTATTTGGATGATTGAGAGTTATTCCCATGATTATTAGAAGTTGATTTATTGATTTATCTCAGAGATATGCCGTGATTGTTTAAAGAGGGGAGTTTGACAGGCTTAACTTGGACAGAAGTTTTCAATGGAAAAAAGCAAACTCTACGCCACATAGACTGCAACTACTGGTGATATTACTCCTTTTTCTTTACCTGTTCCCTCTTTTAAAATTAGTAGTCCCTTAATTTCATAACGTTAATTTTGAGCGAAGGCATATTTAAGGGAGTTCAAGAATTATGTCTACCATCTTTTTGGATAATCATTCTAGTAATTCAAGAGAATTGTTTCGATAATTTAGAACAATTATTGTCGACCATCTTTAGAAGTGTTTTGATAATCTTGAAAACTCTGTTGCAGTGTTTTATCCTCATTCAAATTTTGGAGAAATTGAGATATTTGTAGATATCATGAAAATTTACATGGACAAGTATTACGTGGTGTGACTGAATCTCATCAAATATGCAAGGGAGAATGAAGTTGTTTTTTGAAATAGTCAGGAAGAAATAAGCCTTATGTCGCGGGAACTCTTCAGATCTGGTGATATCTTTCCCATCTTTACTCTCTATTTGAATCTCGAGTCAATCTTGGGTGCTAAACGTACTGCAATAATTTTAATAATTATCTTAACTTTTCCTTGGATTTTTAAGAAATTATCTCGTTCGCCTATAGAGTTATTTTCTTATTAAAAAGATTTATTGTGAAAATGTAAAGTAATTGTATTAGCAATTTCTTGAAGTTACAAGAAAAAGTTATCTCAATCTCGAAAATATGGCCGAGAATTATCTTATTAATGCTGAAAGTTATCTTGTTACTTTGAAAGATCTATCATGATAAGTTAGAAAAAAATATTCGTGCAATATATGGTATAATTGGGTATTGAAAAATATTTTGCAGAGATTATATTCTAGCCAAATTCTGAAAGTATTTTCAGATAAAGAAAAGCGGCATAGAAGAGAAAAGTGCTCTTTCGAATTAGACTAAGAGAAAGCGAACCCTATGTGGAGAAAATTCAATAACTCCCAGTGACATCCCTTCTGTTTCTTTGCTTTATTTATTTATTTATTTTAAGAAATTATTAGAGACATGATGACAATCTTGAATCAAACGATAGTTGGAAAAGCTTAGGAATTATTTTGACAGTTTGCTTAAATAATCACTATGACCGTCTCAAGAGAATTATTTCGATAATTTTTGGCAATTATCGTTACAATTTTGACTTTCAGAAAATTATTTCATTAGTATTAAGAATTGATCCATTCTCTTTGATAATTGGAGATATTAAATAATTATCTCCGGGATTTAGTATATATCTATCTTGAAATATATCACATCTCGAGAAATATTTTATAGAAATTATACTTCCACCAAATCTAGGAAAAAGAATCGTATTTTCAGATATTTCAAAGTTTTGCTGAGAAAAGTTATGCGGAATGAAGAAAATGAAAGCTGAAAGTAGAGACATATGGATGTGATAATCGAGTAGGCAAAAAAAGAAAAGCAGAAAGAACACAGTGAGCTGAAAGGAAAGCATGAGGGATAGTCACGAGCAGAAACAGAATCAGGGCGTGAAGCAGAACGTCCAAGCTCCAAACTCAAGAACCAGGGTGTTAAGCAGAACGTCCAAACTCAATATGTAGGGCGTTGAGCAGAGCAACGTTATCAAATTTCAAAAAGCAGGACGTCGTTAAAGAAAAGCAGGGGGATGTCAAAGGACGTCGTCAAAGAAAATCAGGACGTAGTTAAAGAAAAGTAGGACGTCAGCAGAGTTTAGGAAGTAGAATATCATTCGATTTCTAAGAGGAGTATTGACTAAACCCAAAGAATCAGAGTATTGAAGTCTTGGGTGCGAGCCCCAACACCATTGTACTCTTTTTACTCATGAAGGTTTTGTCCCACGGTTTTCCTTTGTGAGGTTTTTAACGAGGCAACCTCCGCACACGAGTGAGGAGGATCGGCCATCTCAAGTGACAAGTCAGAGCCGCTCTCGAAGACTTTACTACTCTCACAGTCGTCTACTTTACTACTCTCACAGTCGTTTATATAGGGAGAGTGATGATACTGCCGTATTTTTACATAATTAATTAAATAGAAGAAAATGAGATTATTATTATATCAGTTACAAGATAGAGAAGGGGGTTGAGAAAAGTTAGGAGTGGGAGTTCAAATATCATCACGTGCCTACAATTTTGGAGAGGTGGAACCATATTTGTGTGGAGGAGTATAAAAGAAGAAAGAGAGAGAGTTTTCCACACATCATCATTATCAGAACTCTACCAAAAACCCTACCAGTCCTCTCCCTAGCAACCACTATTATTTTTATCTTTTCAGCCATCTTTTATTACTTTCTTTTATCGCCTTCCACTGTAATTATTATAGAGTTATTGATACACATATCATATTTTCAGCGTTGTATCCAGAAGACTTAGAAGACAGAAAACTACAGCAATTCTATACTTTATTTCAATTCATTGTTATTTGTTATTTTTATCTATTCTCGCACTTATTACTTTGATTATTTTTTTGTACAGCTTGATACAATCTCCATTTCCTGCACAAAATAAATTAATTGGTGTTGGTTGATTTTTTTCGGCAAACATCAAGCAACATGCATTAATTCCTCACGATCACATTTGAGATGCCTAGTAACAAATCGAAGCACATCAATTTGAAACACATCTTAACCGCATCAGTGATTTTTGCAGGAAGATAGATTAGAAAGTTCGATTAACCCACATCTGGCAATACCAATCCATGTTCCATCTATGTTCCTCGTATTTCTGCCTGCTTCATCATCATATTTTCTTCTTGAATTAGTTTGACACACACATTAATTCCTCGTCTGTCTGTTTGACGAGATAGCTAGATCAGCAAATTCAATGCGAATTGGGATGAAATATAGTCAAAAACAAAACCAAAAGAAAATTTAAAAAACTGGACGATTCTTGAGTAATTAGATACTTGATACCTTAAACATGATCGATCGAAGGAAGATACACTAGGGCCTAAACACGATCGGTTAAAGTAGATAGTTTCTCAGAATGATCACCATTCTAATGCTCTGCATCATTCTCCTTAGTAGTAGAATTTATGTCTGATGTAGTACCTACATGTAAAATGAAAATTTATCACTGCAGTTACCCAGATATTTGGTGCGGTATTTGTATTTACAAGAAAGTCCATCGAGTATTCAAATTAGGCTATGCCTTTTAGGCTGAACCTTTTGTTTTGGGAAAATTACATTTTTGGTCTCGTATTTTTAAGATGATGATGATGATTATTATTATTTTTTTATTTTATTTTATTTTATTTTGGACCAATTTCGGACACTCTCTATCCTTTGTAGCTTAATGTGCTTTACCCGCTAACCATTAAATTGTTGTGATTACCCCATTAACCTTAGTAAAACATAACAACTTTTTAGAAAACCGATCCATGATTGTTTTTTAACACTTTTAATCTTAAAATTTTAAATTCTTCTATATTAATTCCAAATGGTGTTAATTTCTGCTTTTTTTTTTGTGGAAAATAGACAAGTGAGACTTTTTTTTTTGGAGGGAAAATTATATTTCATTTCAGTCTATATATTAACTTAAAAAGTACATATTTATAATTCTTTTTTTCTTTTTCTCGAAAATATATGTATTAAATATTAGGAAAAACATCATGATGATGTGGGTCATTTTTTAAGATTAATTTAATTAAAGAACTAGTAATTCCGTACACTCGATGCGTGTGAAAAAAATAATTTTAATTATTTAAATATAATAATTTAATTATTCATCTTAATATAAATTTAATAATTATTTATGAATAGGAAATAACTATAATATAAATAAAAAATATGAAGAAAAATAAAAAATAATATAAAAGAAGAAAATCAAACTAAGGTGAGAGAGAAGTGAAACTATTGAGAACGTTGTTCGTGTAATAGAGAAAAACAATTAAATTAAATAGAAAAAATTAGATACCAATTCAAGAGACCACCTTTGACTCTCTCGCTTAATAAATAATATAGACTAGCACCTTTGCACACTCGATGCGTGTGCCAAAAGAAAAATATTAAATAAAAAATTCTCATAATATTATTTTATTTATAATTATTTTGAATATAATTATAATTTCATGATAAATAAATGAATAAATAAAATAAGATAATATTGTATTTTTTTGATGGAATGTAATGACATCAGGTAGAAAATAAAAAATATAATAAAAAATTAATGAATTAAGAAAAAAATAAGTGATAAAAATTATAAATAAATAAATAAGAAAAAATTTTGAGAGTTTTGTGACTGTATGAGATTAAGCAGAAAACTGATAGAATCCGTGGCTAGGATTTATTTTCAAAAAATTAAAATGAAAAAATAAAAAATAAAAAGAATATAAAATTTAAAAGTGTGAGAAAAGTGAGTTAAGTAACCGACTAAAATATGTTCTCTTTGTAGTTAAGTGAGTGAAGTAAATAAATTTAAAAAAAAAAGAAAAAAGAAGAGACCAACCAAGAGACTACATTTGCCTCTCGCGATTAATATATAGTATAGATAATGAAAAAAGTATGTCAGTTGAAGGACGAGAGAAAGAAATTGAGAAAAATGGGGGAAAAAAGTCAGCAGATATTTTAAAATTTGAACGTGACTAGAATCTTGGGGAATGTAGTAACTGATTTCTGAAGATAATAAAACACCGAAAGAGAGAAGGAAGAATCATCGTCACTTCAGCCTTCTACAGAAAACCTAATAGTCCCAACTCTGAGAACTACTAACTTTATTTTTAGCAGTCAATCTTCATCGCTTTCTTTTATTATTTCCACTACAAAAACTTATAAATATAGGGGTGTAGGATTTTTTTTTTGTTGTTGTGATGGGGTGTAGGGTGTGGTATTCAACAATTTTTTTTTGTCTGCATAAATTACATAAAATATGGGGAGAATTACATCTGAGTACCCTGTATTTAGGTTTAATTACAATGTAGTCCATCATTATTGAAAAATTATAATTTAGTCCCTATAAATTTTGTTTGATCTGAGGTCCCTTAACAGAATTTGTAAAAGGACACTTATGCCCCTGATGGTTTTATGATTGTTACATAAATATATGACCAAAATTATAAAATAATCCATAAATTTTACAAAAATAACAAAATGATCCCTACAAAATATGACTTTAACAACAAATCAGGGGCATTCTTGGAATGACAAACGGAACCCTAGGGACCACAAACGGTTCTCAAAAGTTAGGGCTAATTTATAATTTCCTGATAATCGTAGACTAGATTGTAATTATGCCTAAATGCAGGGTAGTCAGTATAATTCCCCCTAAAATATATAAAAGTAAATAAATTAGTACACTTTACTAAATCTATGATAAATAAATAAAATTTTACTATATTAACTTTAGTGATAACATTATTAAATATATAACACTATACTAGTTGAACCGAAATGTTAGCCACTTGAGCTCTAAAGACTAGAGCCTCAGACTCATCACTTCCCAAACCAACTTCAATACTTGAGAGATTTGTTTTTCTACTTAAAGCGTCTACTACAACATTCGTCTTTTCTGGATGGTATTTGACCATGCAATCGTAGCCCTAAAGAAATTCCATCCATCGGCGTTGCCTCATATTTAGCTCTTTCTGAGTAAATAAGTACTTGAAGCTTTGATGATCAGTAAACACCTCAAAAGTGGTACCATATAAATAGGGACGCCACTTAGCGAGAGCAAATACAACTACTGCAAGCTCCAAGTCATGTGTAGGATAATTCAGCTCATGAGTCCAAAGCTTCCTTAAAGCATATGCAATCACCTTACTGTGATGCATAAGGACGCATCACAATCCCTTATTTGTGGCATGGGTATATACAGTGAAGCCTTCTAAACCTTTTGGCAGGGTCAAGATTGGAGTTGAGGCCAGCTTTCCTTTCAACTTCTGAAAGCTAGCCTCGCAAGTCTCATTTCACTCTAACTTAGAATCTTTCTTTGTTAACTGAGTAAGAGGAGATGCAATCTTAGAAAAGTCCTGAACAAACCTCCTATAATACCCTACGATACCCAAGAAACTCCATACCTTTGAGGTAGTCTTAGGCCTTTTCCACTGCATCACGGTTTCAATTTTTGAAGGATCGACTTCAATACCATTCCCTGAGATAATATGTAGCACCTCCCCTAATACTACAACCCCCGCACCGCAATACTTTCCAAGTGAAGGTTAAGCCTAACACTCAGGAGATACTACGGCGAACGGTTTAAATGGTACTTAATAGAGCTCAAGGTACAACGCAGCGAAAGATAAAGAAATCTAAAATTTTGCAAATAAGTGGGGATGGTTAAATATGGAAAAAGTACGAACT
>JBBMKE010151792.1:0-15790 GCA_037834125.1 Lippia alba | reverse complement strand
TAAACCCCCTAAATCCTGCAAAAGTATCACAATGCCCTTAATAAATTGAAGAATGATGCAAGTTTCCATTTTCTTCTTCCCGCGTCGACATCTTCGGTCCTGACTCATTTCCGGAGACTTTATTCCGGCAACAAATTACCGGCGACTCTCAGGCGGTTCCGAATACTCTTTTCCGGCGATTCTTTTCCGTATAATTGGGGTTTCTTGAACTATATTGCAGTTGGTTAGTGATGGATAAAATTACTTTTCTATTAGATAACGGGCAACAAAGAAGGACCCGAAAAATTAACTGTGAATAAATTGTAAATTTAGATTAATCAATTAAATAATTAGTGATTAATCCTATGGCATGCATTTGCTTTTGTCCGTACAAAGGCCCAGTTTGAGAAATGAGAATATATTTTTCCTTAATTGTATAGACAAGATCACAAGACTTTAAGTGTAGACAAGTTTAACATAAAGTAATTGGTGCAAATTCCATGCAGTTCAACAGCTCCCTTTCAGTCATCGGGAATCCGCCATTATTAAGCTGGAGATGGATTGATAAAATCTTATCAACTTTCCAGGGTCGTATAGATGAAGAAAGCTGGAAATAAACCCAGTCAACACCATTACGAGAAGGACTCAATCTCTCTTCTTCAACTTAATCAGTACGGTCCTGCCTTCTTAACCCTCCATTTTACCTCTACCTCTTTTTGGGTTAATCGTCAGCCCATTGGGCCAGCCCAATTCAACCGAAAACGCTCTCTTCCTTCTAAAAACACATATATTTCCCATTGTTGTTAGATTAATTAGGTGATTTATATCTAATTATCCTTTATTTAGGTCTACTTATAACGTAGTTCAGCATTATTGGAAAATTATATTTTAGTCTTTATAAATCAGGCCCCTTAATGGAATTTATAAAAGTACACTCATCCCTAAAATATAAGCAAAATTATCCCTACAAATTATGAGTTGAACAACAAATCAGAAATATTTTTAAAATGACATAACGAAATATTAGGGATCACAAACGATTCTCAAAGTTAGAGACTAAATAATGATGAATTACGTTGTAATTTAACATTTCTTATTTTAATTAAACTTATAAATCTACAAGACTACAACGCCCTTTTCCCTTAAAATCATATAATATTTTACTTTAAATTTTAATTAACGTTAGTATTGCAAACGTGATGTGAAGTGCGAGAGACAGAGACAAAGAGTATTAGAGTGAGAGTCTGAGTTTATATTTTATTATTATACATTTTAAGACAAACTCACGCACCAGGCACTCACTGCCTCTCGCTTTCAACACTATATAGCCGTAGGTATACACCATGTCTCTCTCTCTCACACTCACACACACAAACTTGCAGTCGGACAAATTCCTTTTAGCTTCTTCTTCTCCGACTACCTTGTATTGTTTCTCTCTCTAAATGTTTCTCGCTTCTCTCTGATCTCTTTCTCTGGAATAGTACTATATTGTGTATGGATTTCTCATTATTTTGCCAAATGTATTGATGTTTCGTTGTTTTGCTGTTTGTTAAGGCTGCAAACTCGATCGAACAATGGATTCGGCGGAAACAAGGGTTGGCGTTTCTGTAAGTGAACTTACTTTATGTATGTGTTACTGTTTATGCATGCTTGCTGTATATGTTTGAATAATGCATGTTTTGTATATGGAATTATGGATATGTGCGGTGCGGTGCGGTGAATGATAGTGAGGGATGACGAGAGATGTTGGTGGTGATTTTTGTTTTCTGGTAAAATCCTTAAAGGATTCGATGTTTCGCTCTTTTGATCTGGAATTGTGGCTTGTTGCCTGTAACTTGATTTGTTTTTTGGCAAAATCCTTAAAAGTTGTCTGCAACTGTAATTTATTTTCGAAGTATCCACGGTACATGGCATGATTTAGTTTTTGTTGGCTAATACGAAATCAATAAATAGTTCTGGAAAATCTCGTGTTCCTGAGATTTCTGCTTAAGCTGTACCTAAAAGCCAAACATAAGTAAAATGCAACAGAGGGCGTATGCCAGAGATCACCAGTACTAAACAAGAGCAGAACAAAAACAAAATAGAATGAGGATGGTGGAAAATCATAGTTATGCTTGAATGGAGTAGCCATATGTTAAGATTACAAACATTCAAATTGACTATTGAAATGATATTCCTACAGTACACTTCAAACCTTAGCCCGCTATATGTATATATACACAGAGAATAGACAAATGGAGCTAACTTGATAGTAACCTTCACAAGGCATTAGAGAAAGATAATTGGCGGTCAAAAGATTTGAGAGGTATATATATATAGGAATTGAAGACTTTGTGCAAGAGAGAGAGGAGGTAGAAACAGGAGAGGCTTCCTTGCCCCTTTTATTCTCTCTGTCTTAATATGGTAAGACAACATCGGTCAATTTTATTATAATTGTATTAGCACTTCAGTTAATGTGTAATGACAACTTTGAATTAGTTTAAGTAGATTAGGTTTACCTTTTTTACTTGGTCTCTTCTTTCTTGTATAAAATACAATACAGAAGTTATATCTCCAACTCTATTGTAATACAGGAAGCTGCCACTACCAACTCTGGAGATTACACCTTCTGGGACTGGATTAAGATGGTAAGTGACAAAGACTTGATTTCCCATATGACATTACACATAATACTATTTAACGTTTATTCTCTTTTCGGTCTTAACAGATTGGGGCAGTGATCATCATGCTATTGATGCAGTCCCTCCTTGCTGTGAAGTGTATCTCGGATAGTGGTCGATATGTCTTGTCAACGATCACCTGCCTCCTCTCCTTCTTCACCCTGACCATGTTGGTGATGAAGTATTCGCGACGGTTAAATAACCTTGCTAAGATGCTTTCTTATACTGGTCGTCATGATGATGAGTATGATGAAGTAATATTGTGGCAGAAACCCTACCCCCTTGAAATTGCCCAATTAGTATGCAGTACTTTACACTTTGCTGTTAGTATAGCAAATATTTGTTCCATTCCACGTACTAAGACATTCTCATTAGGCTTTGCTGTTGCTTTGGCCTCCATGATTGTTGTCAGTGCCTTTATTGACTGTTTCACATCGGGCAAGAACACTGTCCTAATTCGATGCCAGCACAATCTGCGATACAGAGTTCAAGGTCACTATTACAAGGGAGAAAAAGGGGTCGATTGCAAACACTGCTTTCCTCAATCTGCACGTCTCGTCGTGGAATAGAGCATTGGATTTGATTATAGTTTGGTTTTTGTAATACGGAAGATATTATGACGGTTTTGTAATAGACAAACGATATTTGGTGTAATGTTTTGTAGGCTGACACTAAGGATAAGGTTGAAATGTTTTAATACTGGGATAGTTTTTGAAACTGGATGTTTTGAAGTCAATGTATGGTTGTGGAATCATTTCTTGGTTCAAATACTGTTATTGTTATTGATGATGAACAGGGTGTTGTCTAATTGTGTTTTTATCTTGTTACCATTGGATGATATTTTGATTTTCTAGCTGCTGAATTCGTGCCAGTTGGTTCATTAGCCTCCTCTGGCAGCAGGGAAATGGATGACAAAATCGCAGCTATGTCTAGCAGGTTGTCATTTCTCCCTTCGTTATCTTCTCCTTCCATCAGGAGGAGGAAGAACATTGTTGATTGCAAACACTGCCTTCTGCACACCGCTATTATACATTCGATTTTTGATTTGGGATGTGAGAGGTTTTGTTGAATTTAGAGCGAGAAGGCGTACCTGCAGGATTTGATGCAAGAGGGAGAATGAGGGCTTTGTTGAAAAGGGAAGATGGGAGCCTCTGCAATCCTGCCATTTTTCTCCGGTAAGCTGCAATTGTTCCACTTTTTTCGTGGTTTCGTGGTGTTCTTATAGTTGCTTGCATTTTCCAGTCAAATGTGGAATTAGAGGGATGAGTAGCTGAATTCATTTAGAGGTGATGATATCAAGCATGGTAGATCGTCGATTTGTGGTTTCTAACTTATGTTTGATATTTTGCTGAATTGTAAATGATATATCATGCTACATCTTGCAGAATGCACATGTACTTTGATATCTTGCAGAATGCACATGTACTTTGATCAATGACGCATGTTAGATTAAAAGCCACACCGAGCAAGAATCTCTGGGAGCCCTTTCTGTGAACAAGTTAAAGAGGGGAATTGAAGGTTGCGGCTCTTAAAGCTCCTGGATTTGGCGAAAGAAAGGCTCAATATCTCGAATACATTGCCATTTTGACTGGAGATCATATTTTTAAAATTTTATTTATTAGTACTATTAATATAACTATCATTATTGTTTTTGGATAAACATCCTTGTCTATGCTTCCTATCATTCTGTTGCTGAGAAAATTTTTGCTCAACATGCAGGAACTGTGATCAGGGATGAGATTGGTCTAACTCTTGACAAGCTGACAAGAAGGTTTTGGGCCATGCTTCCTAGGTGGTTTTGGCTAATTACGGGCAGCATTACAATTGTTGGTGATGGAAGTACTCAGGAAGCAGTAAATAAACGTGCTGTTCAGATAAAAAATCTTATTGATGAGGTGCGTCTCTTTTGTCTTTCAATTACACCAACGTATGGAATATCTCCCCTAATTTTCTTATTAGGATGCATTGAGTACGCGGCAGACCAAGATTATGGACGGAAAAGTTGAAGGAAAGAATTGCAAAACTGTCAGGGGGTGTGGCTGTCATCCAGGTAATGTCGTGATGAGTTGTTATCCATTTTTCTGGTTGCCTTTTGAAAGATGGTAATCGTTGTGTTTATGAAAATGTGAAGGTTGGAGCGCAAACTGAACCGAGCTGAAGGAAAAGAAGCTTAGGGTAGAAGATGCTCTCAATGCCACTTAGGTGAATTACAACTGTTCAAAGTGTTCAGATTCTTTAGTATCCTCGTACTCTCTTAGAATGTGATCTTAATAATATGAATTTCCACGCACACGGCAGGCAGCCATTGAGAAAGGAATTGTTGTTGGTGGTGGATCTACTCTGTTGAGGCTTGCTTCCAAGGTCGATGCTCTTACAATGACAACCATAACCTCCCTAGATATTGCTGGTTTCTTATGGTAAGAGTCCCCTCCGTAAACAATATTAAAGTGAAGGCAAGAGTTTACATGACCCTTTACCTTTCTGTGCAGCCAATTTCGACCGGTCTTCACTTTTGGCTCCCCTACAAACCTGAAACTGCAAAATAGAATAAAAATCAATATTAACAGTTGCAATTTGAAACTTGAGACGCGACCAGATTCTGAAAGGTGCCACAATAATACAATATTGCTAGAAATAATTAACACTAACCATCTTTCGAGATGCAAAAATTAGAGCTGTTAATGTTCTTTGTTCTCTGATCCGTATTATCACAGCAGCAAAACGCTGAAACCCCACTAGAAAGCAAGTATATATCCGCTGTACGTACATGGCATAATTTGTTTTTCATTGACTAATGCAAAACCAATAGATAATTCTTCTGGAAAACCATAGTTATGCTTTAATGGAGTAACCATACGTTAAGACGGCAAAGATTTTAGCACACCTTTGGGTTGTATTCAGCATTGCGAGCTTGGAGTGCTATGGTTTTAAGATCCAACTTGCGTCCCAAGTTGACTGTTGAATCGATATTCCTATAATAAGCGATAAACGTCCTTGGCCCACTAAATATACGTATAGATGTATGTATACAGAAAAGACTTATACATCAAAAAGGAAAAAAATACAGAGGCAGCAAAATTTCTCAAGTTCCACAGAACATCAATGACTGATACATGATCGATCTTACTGTAGAGTTGGTACAATTTCTGAAGGAATAAGGATGCTTGGCGAGATCAACTGGTTGACTTGACTCCCTTCTATGCGAATCTGCCATTTAAGTTGGAATCACCTTTTCGTTTCGAATCATCAAGAAAAGACATTCAAATAGATCCCATAAAACCAAATAATTCCATCAGAAAAAGATTTATAGTAATCTTCACAAGACATTAGAGAAAGATAGTTGGCGGTCAAAAGATTTGAGAGGTATATATATATATAAATTGAAGACTTTGTGCAAAGAGAGAGAAGGTAGAAAGAGGAGAGGCTTCCTTACCCCTTTTATTCTCTCTGTCTTAATATGGTAAGACAACATCGGCCAATTTTATAATAATTGTATTTGCAACTTTAGCTGTGATCATTAGTTTAAGTAGATTAGGTTTACCTTTTTTATTTGGTCTCTCTTCTTTCTTGTATATATATATAGCCGTGTCGGGTCATTAATAAAATACAGCACAGAAGTTATATCTCCAATTCCATTGTAATACAAGGAGCTACTACCAAACCTCGAGACTCATGTCCACCACGTTACTGGCCTGGCTTAAGTTTGTAAGTGATAGGACTTGATTTCCGTCAGAAAATTACACATAATAATATTTAAACGTTTTATTCTCTTTTCAATTTAACAGATTGGCGCGGCGATCGTCATGCTAGTGATTCAGTCGTTATTTATCTTGAAGAATATCTCAGATCCTGTCCGGTATGTCTTGGCAACGATGGTGTGCCTCCTCTCATTGTTCATCTTTTGCAGCATGGTGTCAAAATACTTGAGTCGTGCTGAAAATCTGGATGAGTTACCCACCTGCTTTCGTAACCTTGTGAAGTGTGAAGGATTTTGCCATAAACCATATGCTATTGAAATTGCTGAAGCAATATTCATCGGTGCTCATTTTGCTGTGAGCATAATTAATGTCTATTTCATTCCACGTTTGATGACATTTGGATTAGGAGTTGGAGTCGCATTGGCATCCGTCATCGTTATCACTGCCTTCATCGATTGTCTTGCAACGGAAGCATCGAGTGAGGATTTCATCATAATACGTTGCCAGCAGAACCGAGTGATCCGGAGATATAAGGTTCAAGCCCATTATTACAAGGGAAAAAAGGGGGTTGATTGCAGACACTGTTATCCTGAATCTGCACGTCTATACACGGACTAGAGTCGTATGGCCTGCTGGTTGAAGTTTTTGTGATAGGGAAGTATAATAATTCGTATATAGTCTGCTGGTTGAAGTTTTTGTAATAGGGAAAAGATTAAACACCAAGAATCTCTATATGTTCTTGTTTTTGCGATAGGCAACTAACACCAAGGATCTACATGCATTAATATGTCTTTAGCATAATGTGTATGTTTTTTACTACTTGAATTGTCATCTCCCGTGGTGTTCGTGCATATAGTTTTGCAGTCTATAGTCATCTCCCGTGGTGTTCGTGTTTGTCGGTCCATATCTCCCATCCTGTCAAAACGTCGAATTTGTAAATTTTCTTAATCTTCTCAATTTAGTACTTTATTTTTTGTTTGGTCGAAAACGAAAGCAAGACCCACGCAGGGGTCGAAGACCAACTAAACAGCAAACTAGCCTACACCATCCGGCGGGAAGTCCCAGACCATACGGTCCCCATCAATAGTATGTCCCATACGAGCCAGTTTATCAGCGCTCATATTGCGCGTTCTCGAAATATGCCCGAACTTAGTACTTTATAAAACGAAAGAACTAATTAAAAAGGAGAAGATTATATATCGAGAAAGCTTGCAAGAATTATCTATTGCACCTGTACACAATGCCAATGCTGCTTAAGCCTAGCTAGATGTATGTGTGTGTATATTACAAGAATATGTATATTTATTCATGAAAAAGATATGCTTTATAATAATAAGCCAATTATATTCCCTAGCTACATTAATTCATAGAGGAAGGAAATATGCTGGCTGATACAAATTACCATGATGATAATTACTAGTTTACTGCCATATATAATATAGTGAAGAACAATTGCTCTTTATTATTAGACATATATAGTTATACACATAATGATATGGGCCTTGATATTGCCCATAAAAATTTCTATTTCTTGACTTGTAAGACTAGCCGAATTAGAAGCAAAGTAGGCCCAAGAATTATATTAAAATGTTCTTATGCTGAATTAATCTTAAGCCATAAAAGGAGAAGGAGCTCGTTTTTGGAAGGGGATCCCGGACGAGCTTTCTAAGGGCAGCCATGCTCATTTTCTGAGGAATTAAGAGCTTAACATGATCACCATTTTTGGTTAAAAGGTCAGATTTATTGATAGGATTTTATGTCCTATCACATAATTAAGTTAATTTAGATTAATACTATTGCTTGTAGTGCAATTAAAGATGCAAATCGAATTAACCAAAGGATCTTATTATTGCTTGAAATTGAATATGTTTCTTATTCCAATTGGAATAAGTGCTCTCTTTTTCGATTTCTTTGATGTGAGATCATCTGCATAAAGCTCAAGCGTCTTATTTTTCACATCATGGCCTCAGCTTAATAATTAGGTAGGTTCACATTTATTCTCAATGAAGCAAATCTTGCATATTGGTACATAGTATGTAGGAGCCGAAAATGATCAATAAGCCATAATGTACAGGCAAACCCAACTTTTGTGTTAATTTCGACGAACCGTGGGCTTCTAACCTGATCGATCGAATCAAGCACGAAGTTCCTCACGTAGTTTGCAGGATCATAATGAAGAGTTATGTACTTCTGTTTACGTAGTTTTTTACTCCATGCTAATTTTCACCTTCCGAAATGTTTAAAAGTATACATTTTAATGCATGCTTCGTGATTTAATCGAACATATACTTCAAATTACATGATAAGTTAGTCTGTGTGAGTAGAAGAACATGAGCTACAATTATACTTGTGTAGTCTCTTCAAGTGCTAAGAATTAAACTCACCTTTTGTAAAACAAGGAGAAGAGGGGTGTATGTGTAATTATTACTAAAACACCATTTGTTGCTGTACAAGAATAAAATTCTCACTTTATATTTCAAACATCCCAATTAAATTAAAACTCGAAAGTCAACCTATTTTATTTTAGAAAGGTGCCGGATAATAGTCAACCACTTTACTAAAACTAGCATATGTATTTCTTCCACGTAACTTAATTAACTATGTTGAAATGAACTTTGAATAAATTTCAGTTATATAACATCCCTTTTTGCAGGCAGCTTTTCTGGAATAAGTCGATGGGATTTTGACAATTTTGGTTTAAGATAACTGTAATCCAATACGAGATTTGGTAGCTCTACATTTGTCTCAAGCTTGGCATTTGTCATAGCTAGTTTCAGGCATAATTTTTCAAACCCTTTATCTTTATCCATAGTTCAATATGAATGTCAAAATTACAAATATTGGTAGGTACTGCACGTCCTTTTTGAATTCTGTATTTTTTTTTTGTTTGGAGCATCCATGCACATTAAGTATATTAATAAAGATGGTTTAACATTAAGTATATTAATGGATGGTTGAAATTAAAATTTCATTGTATTTACTATTAAATTTGGATTATATTTTTCTTATCTATGTGTGTTTCTCGTAAGAGATTACAACAAATCGTTTACTTGTACTACAAAGTGTTGTAGCTTGGATTAGTATAGTATACGAGTGAACCCGTTGAATTGATGTAATTAGATGTAACGAACCAATGGAGCAGCTCGTGAATTAAAAAGCGTGATTCCAAAAACAATTAAATGAGTATTAATTTAAGAATGTATTGTAAATAATACAAATATTAATTTAAGTATTTTATATATTGAAAAAATGAGTAAATATTAATCTTTTTGCTTTAATATATAATAAGGGTATTTTAGGTAAAACACATCCATTTGTTGACCGAATGGAATGAGGGGGCAGTGTGCAAAAAATAAAAAACGTAGGGTTTTTTAAACTAATTTTTTTTCACAGGGTTTTTTGTGTTCTTTTCGTAAAACACAGGGTTGTGGGGGCATATAGCTCCTTAAGAATATGGGGATCTTAGTAATTAACACTAATATCATTCGTAATTGATTCTATCTTTTATAACAAATAAAAGAAAATATTTAGGTTAAATAATTAAAAAGATTAATTGTCTAATTGATCTCCAAAAGGTGCTGCAACTTGGCATGGCATGCATCATGTGTTAACGCTTTCTGTATTATAATTTCTATGAAGACAGTTAATATTTCGGGTTAACGACATAATAAACCATAATCAATCAATTAATTAATTTGACAGGAACATCTACGGCGTAGGATATTCGATGTTAATAAGGTTAGTTGATTCCACTGAAGATATTTTCTCATGATTTCAACTATTGGCCTCATTATCAGCTGCATTAACTTAGGGATAAAAGGATTTGAAGAGATATATAAAAATGAAAATAAAACCGAATAAAATGGTGGCATGTTTCATGTTTAAAATGGAAATATCTTCCAACCAAAAAAAAAAGTGTAATATCTTGGTATAGGGTTTCTCCGTTTGTTTTCAACTTTGATGCTACAAATTTCATTCAATTATTTACAATTTTTCCCTCTCAAGTTGAAATAAGTGGCACTAAAAACATTGTTACTAAAAACACTTAATTACATAATGTCTAGACATAATAAAATCCATCATTCAAGAATTTGTATGATTTTAAAACTCTTTGCTGTGAACTGCTCATCGTGAACTTACGTGAGCTAAGAGTCAAGCTCGGGATGGAGGTTTTGTCAAATTTTATCATTTTGACGCTCAAATCAAATACTTGTTCAAGTGATAGGGGAAAGTATTAGCGGTCAAGTAAATATTAATTGCTTAGCAATGCCTATAAATCTTAAGAATATTTATAGGATTGGAACCTATGTTTGAACCCATCCTCGCACTAACGGTGCATTAAGTGTGTTTATAGGATTATTAGGGGATAAGAAGGGTTGCCACTTGCCACGTATGCTATGTCAGATCTGATTTCACACATGTTTTTAGTTGTTGCTAAGGATCCAACCCATGAAGATCGTTTGAGAACTGACGGTTGACTCTCCATTCAATCGAGTAAAAAATGGTTGAAGCGATCTCCCGATCAGGTTCCCTAAGTACTATATGAGGCGTTTGGAGTGCATGATTCGATCGACGCCAATTGACTAAGACTGTAGCTCGACCGCCTGCTTGGGCAATGATAGGTGATCGAGTAGGTCAATCCCTCGATGTGATGATGTGTTATATATGAATAACCTAGTGACGTAATATATTTGGGGTGAACTTTGTCACGTGTGTAGTGACTCAAACGCCACATAGTGACACATTGCATTATGATTTATGAAACCCGACGATGTTAGATTCGATAATTAATAAAGGCATCCATTTCCAAATATCTGTTAGATAAAAAACTTTTTTTGTTCTATATTTTGGTATGTAGTACTAGTACAAGAGATATTTCACCATTCCAATTGGAAATTTCACACTTTTTGATATTTTCATAAATCTAATATTAATCTCAATAAAATTGAACAATCTTAATTGTTTGATACAAATTATTTTAGGAAGTTTGAATAGTGTCACTCATTCAATAAATATCAATTCAAGACAACATCGATGGCTCGGTTCGATAGGTTACCAATATTATACATAAAATTTGAATGAAAAATGATCTAATACCTAATGGAGGGGGACCATATAGTGTGCAATTTCCAAGTTAGTGAGGGTCTAACTGTAAATAAACCCAACTATAGGATTCCTAAATATAATTACCCTTAAAATCCAGTCCGTTTTGAAATGGGTTCACGGCCCAATATAGCCCAATGATTAAACATCTAGGCCCAGTTTAACCCTAACAGATCCGATCAAACAGATAATAATTAACAATTCCATAAATCTCAGCGAGAATTAAAGAATAAGATCAGCAGCAATAATTCGCCTCGAACTCGGAGCAACAATTGATTATCAATTCATTGTTGTTTTTTGTTTCTTGATAACGATTATTAGTTTAATCGGGGTGTGTTTATGTGTTTGAATCGCGGTGTGTGGAGAGAAATCGAGTTCGATTACTTGCATTATTTGCAATGATGAGGGTGGAAAAGGTTTGAATGATTGAGTTGAGAGATGGGGCGGGAGATCTCGGTGTTGCTTCAGCCGAGGAGCTTGTTGATCTTCGTCGCGGTGTTGGTTCTCATCTTTCTAGCTTCTTCATTCTCCCGACAGGTCAATTTTTTTTATCTGTTATTGAAGTGTTGGTTCGGGTTTTTTTATTTTTTTTGGCGTTTTGGTTGGTGGATTTTTGTAATTTGGTAAATTTAGCTGGTGATTGAGCTGAATTAGCTGCAATTTGTTTGTCTGTTTGGATCTGATTGGTCTATTGTGACGGTTGTGTTTATTGCGGATGGGTTTTCGTTTCTCGTGGATTTGAGATCTTTATTTTGTTAATTTCGTTTTGTTTTTAGGTTTTAGGGGAGGGAGGTTGGGGATTGTTGGGGTAATTTGAAAATGTGTGTCTGAGAACATAGATGGTTTGATATGTTGTATAGTTAAGGGATGAACGCGCCTGCATTCTGAGCTGGTTAACTAGTAAAATATTATATGAACTGTGAATGAGTAGAGAAAGAGGTAATTGATTTAACTTTTAAGCTGCATAGAAGTGAAAAACAGTGAAAATTGGTGTTCTAAAGTGCGGTTGTTGTTGACTAGAGGTAGTGAGTAGTGGTGGATTTTTGGTCATGTTCTTTACGGATTGTGCGCGAGATAATAGCAGTAAATGCATCTGTTTAAAGCTTAAAACACTAAGAATCTTGTTCTATTGAACTGAAGAAAAACTGTAAATAGTCTCATTGTAAGTATTTGATCAAGCTATAGGCCCATGTTCATTTTGTAATGATGGAAACAGTGGTTTTTATATTGGCTTAGAATTAGCTAAACTTATGTTTAACATTCTTTTTCTTATGCTTACCGGCATTAGCCATTTATCCTTTCCACTTTATTTTGATGTAGTTTGATTATTATTTATTTTTTCTTCTGTTTTCCTCCAGGAGTTAGAGCAGGTGGAAGTGGTGCATGAAATTACTCATAGAGTATTTTTGGATGTTGATATCGATAAGCAACGTATAGGTATGGTGACCATAAGATCATATATGAATAGAGTACCTTCGTGTTGCATGTAGTTTTACATGACATGTAATCTCATGTTTGTATCCTTTTACTCAAAATTCATATCCCATCTCTCGATATCTATAGGAAGAATCTCGATTGGATTGTATGGCCAAGTTGTGCCAAAGACTGTTGGTAATGTCTCCGTCCTTTTGTATTTCTATGGAATTTTCATATTCAGCAGATTTATTTATTCTATTTGCCTTGACTATTTGGTGCCTAATTATACATACAATTTTATCTGCAGAGAATTTTAGGGCTTTGTGTACAGGTATTTCTTTCTTTTTTTTTAAAGTATTTTTCCTGTTCTTTTATATATTTTTTGTTTTATAACATGCTTTTCCTGGAATCAGGGGAGCTGGGGAAAGCTGCTAACGGAAAGGTTCTCCACTATAAAGGGACTCCATTTCATCGTATTATACCTGGATTCATGATACAAGGAGGTGATATTGTCTCTGGAGATGGAAGAGGAAATCAATCTATATACGGTGGCACCTTTCGTGATGAGAATTTCAAGTTGAAGCATTCACATGCAGGTCTGCAGCAATTTCTCTCACACAAACACATACACACTGAGGGCAGAAAGAAACAAATAACCCAATTGGGAATTTGGGATGGGGCCAAAATTATCATCGTTTTATATAAGTTATTGATGTGATTCTGGCACACACACACACCCCTTGAAAGGTGAAGAACAACAACTTATTTGATGTGATTGTTGCAGGTATTGTGGCAATGGTAAATTCAGGGCCTGATTCCAATGATTCTCAGTTTTTCATCACAACTGTCAAGGCATACTGGTAAGCTTTTGTATTATCATTGCAAGATCTATTGTGCTCTGTGCCGTTATGATGCTAAAAGTTGTGGGTAGTGGATACATTTCTTGATAATATTACACTCTTGAGCTGTTTTAAGAAGCAAATATTGTTTCAACTAAAATTCCGACATAATAACTATACTTGTGCTCTTTTTACTTGTATCAATGCCTATTTATAGTTCTGCTACCAGTTATCTATAGAGATAACCAAATTACCATCCTGCTATGTCAAAATTTAGCCTCCCAATCTATTTGTTGCCAATTCCCACCAAAAAGTTGCATTTTGTTGCAGCTTACCTCAAAACCATACTTTCTAGCAAACTAGGCCGTCTGAGTCATACACGTGCTAGATTTTACCCACAATTTTTGTTGGAAAGGTGTTCAGTTTTTAACTGCTACATGATGCAAACTTTAGGTTGAACCTTGAAATCAAGAAGTCGTCGAAGATCAAACGTGAAGTGTGAAAGTTGTAGTAGTAAAAGTAACGGGTTTTTGCTCAAAGGTTTCAGATGACAAAAAAAAAAAGAAAAAGAAAGAAACAGTTGAGTATTTGGGAAAGGATGTTGAAAAGAACTTCTATTAGACGAAACAAACTTCTATTCATTTACGAAAATAACTATGTGTTAGAAGCTGATTCTAGAAATTGTTCCTTGGATTCTTGTATACACTCCAGAACTGCTTAAAGAAAAGCAGAAAGTGCAGAAGTGCTTTTCTTTTGAGTTTCTAATGCTCCTTCTCCGTCACGTGCATGTGTGCATGTGAAATTATAGTAGCACATAACTTAACATAACTACCTTCCAACATTTACACAGGTTGGATGGCGAGCATGTTGTTTTCGGCAAAGTCATAGACGGCATGGATACCGTGTATGCCATCGAAGGAGGTGCAGGAACCTACAGCGGAAAGCCTCGAAAGAAAGTGATGATTGCAGATTCTGGAGAGATACCAAAGAACAAATGGGACGAAGACACTAAAATCTCAACAACTTAACAGTTGGTATAACAAAATTGCGGCAATATTTCAGGTTTAACTGACTGATTCGAGTATTATTTAGCTTTTTCTTCTTCTTTTTTCTTGTGCATTCTTCTGTATCATGTTTGGTAAATTAGAACTATTCTGAGTACATTATATCTCTACTAACCTCTTCCCTCATTGAAATCCTTTAAATCTTGTTTCAAATGACATAATATTATTATTAATGATATTATTAATAAGTCTGGGCTTGATGTAATTGTTCGTTTGCTTTGCTAACGGTTGCCTATATATATAAAATTATAAATTGGTAACTCTATTTAAGGATTTTAAATATCAGAGTTAAGAACTCTTGCTTCAACGGTAAGACTATTTGAGTACTGAAATATGGAGATTTTATAATCTATGATTTGTAATATTTGGGGCCATTCTGTTACTGAAATCTGAAAAGTGTCTTGGCTTTTGAAAAAGCTGAAAATGTAACGAAAATTGTATACTTACAAGAAAAGTGAGAAGCCGAAATTAGATTTGAGGTTTTACTTAATTATATTTCACAAATTACAAAAACACTTTCCGGCATAGTTGAAGACTTGCGTCTAAAACATATCATCATGATAACGAATACGATACGATGCAAATATAACGGCATATTTTATTTTATTTTTTTGAATTTTCTACACGAATCAAGAAAACTAATGAAAAGGATGTAACTTAGCAAAAAATTTTGGTCTAAAACATTCGATTATCGATGATGCACAAGCAATATTGGAGCACGATTTTTTTTTTTTTTAAATTTCCATGGTAGGGTCTATATCTTGCTTATAACTCACTCTTACAAAAATGCCATATTAGATAAAATTAAGTTTTCCTATGTTAAAACCGGAAATTTATTAGCTTTATAAATTGCTTTTGACACTTAAAGAAGCTTTCTTCTTTTTCTTTTTTGTGATTGGAGGAAGGTTCTAAACCCACAGATCTATACCCCCAACATATTGTACGAATTTTCACCAATAATTAATAAAATAATTTAAGAAAATTATAGAGAAAAGTAAAAGCACGAGCAAGATGAATAAATCCATGTGCCC
>JBBMKE010151684.1:0-15792 GCA_037834125.1 Lippia alba | reverse complement strand
ATTATTGGGGCTCTCAATATTCCCATGCCCTAGATCTTAATCGAGAGATGGGATGGTAGGAGGATCGTACCTCACAGCTGTCATTGACTGAAAGGTTCTTTTGAATATATATCCATTGTTCGGGTAGGGGTCATACACCTGTGGCTAGACTATGGTAGTATGATCTGTGAGACTAATAATGCGGATTAGTCTCACTGCTAACTAAAAACGAACTTAAAGGGTCACACACAAATGCCGGGTACAAAGGGTACTGAAGAAAGATCAAGTAGTTGACCAAAACAAGACCACACGTGTAAATGTACACGTGTGGCACGTGAGTTTGATTTTGGGCGTGTGGTCCAATTGTGAAATTGGACCATATGTTAATTGATTAGAGAATTAAGTATAAAGCCCAAATATAATTAATTAGAGAATTAATTATGAACATTCCTAATATAATTAATTATATGACCTAAATAGAATTAATTCTAAAGCCCTTAATGGAATTAATTAGAGAATTAATTTCAAGTCTTTAATTATTTAGTTGTTCTAATTTGATTAGAATAAATAAAGAAATAAACATCTTCTATTTATTATTCAAGTAAATATTAATTCTTTTTTTTTTGAAACAAGTAAATATTAATTCTAATTAGAATAAATATTGTGAGAATAAGATATTAATTATTATTATTAGAATAATTAATACTCCTAATATTAATTAGAAATTCTTTTTATAGAAGAAATAAAAAAAATTTATTTTGAATAAGAATTCTATTCCTTGAAGGAAAAACAAATAGAAGAAAAGTCAAACTTGGAATCCGACTCCAACTCTCAAAGCTAAGGTTTCGAACCCTAGCCTAAAGGAGCTTGGGGTGTGTTTTTCCCTTACACCCAAACAACTAGGTTTCAAGAATCGGGATAATCTCTCTTGCTCTCTCTCTTCTCATTTTATGTTTCTTTCTTTACACATGTTATATCGCTAACACTTTCCCTGACATGATTTGTATCTAGGTTGGTGTGGATTATTGCGAGTTCCGATCTTGTTTAGTTGGGAAAAATTTTAAAATTTCCGCTGCGTTTCTGTTTACATTTTCCTAACATGACACACATAATCACCCATCACTAGGTATATTTCAATGGCGTCACTCTTATACCCTCACATATTGCCACGTGTCTATGGCAACACTATTTTGTGACCACTCAATCTGAATTACTGAATAACCCTCACCCTTAACCATTAAATAGAGGATTCATTCACATATTTCATAAGCATTAGGTCATACCCAAGGCACACTCACACTGAACTAGGCATTTTCTGTATTGCATCTTCTTCCTCAAAGCTCCAATTGCTTGAGACTCTATTTCCTTTGCATCCTTATTGCATTTCTTGGTGTTATCCTAGCTGAAAGAACCCACGCTTACAAGGAATCCCAGTTCTTGAGCCTCTCTATCCAGTGATGGTATTCCCCTTAAATAAATCTAAAGTGTTTGGTGCTTGCTTCCATCCTCATTGTTTCATACACCATCATTTTTGGCGCTGTCTGTGGGAAACCATCATCTTCTTCATCTCTCTCTTCTTTTGCAAGCTAGTTGAGATATAAAACCTCGCTTCCCTAGTTCACGTTGAGTTTTTTGGCATTTGAGTGCAATATGGTAACTACTACACGTTCAAGAGTCGTAGAGAACAGGGGAGCTCTTCCTCCATTGAATGAAGAGAACCCTGACGGTGGTGCCAATGATACCGTCCTCACTGCGCCAGTGGACGACAATGTTCCCCCCATTACCACCGGGAACAAAGGCAAAGAAGTTGTAGGAGGATCTCTTCCAACTACAGGAAATGGTGAGGGAGATCCCAGCTCTGCACAGTCTCCCCGACACTCGTGCACGCCGCCACCGCTGCGAACAACACCAACACAGGAGCGTACACCATGATGGTGCCTTCTCAGGGCTTTGCCTGTTAGGAATAGTGACCTGAAAGCAATTAGTGCTTTACTTATTGCTTGTAAAATCACAAACAATCTTTGAATAATAAACGAAATGATCTTGTTCATAGGCAACACTTCTTTATGTGCTTATTTATCTGTCAGGGTAGACTTTATATTTGTATAGTTTGAACTCCCCTAATCCGAGATGTTGTCAAGAACTTTATCTTTATAGGAAAGGTACATGAAACAAGTTCTTGACTTCATAAGCGAGGATTAGTAAACTTTTCTAAGTCAAGAGTCCGACAGACAGTGGGAGTGTCGACGTAGACTCTGTTGAGACTTGTTTATGTGATTATGTGCTTTTGAAGGATCACTCAGTTTCATGGAGTGGAAAGTGCATACGATGATGCGTTCATAATACATAAAGATGATTGTTACAAGAACTTCATCACTGATATATCCCGCGTGAGAACACTCCTAAATGGGAAAGGAAGTTTCCAAAAACTTCCAGATTATAAGATATCTCACAGGTCAATAATGTGATTAATTCTTTGACTTGACTTTCTTTAATGTCTCATATGAGCTAACTCTGTCATCTTTGATATAGGCTCAAAAGGGTTTTGACATACTGAAACCTGAACCACGACCTATGTTGGGATTACACAAGTGGCATATGAGAATCAATAGAATCAGTAAAGGACCTACAACTTGTTGCAGGAACAAGGTTGATCTCTTACTAATTAAGTTGTTCGTAGTCTATTAAACTTAAACTCTTGGCCAAGGTGGATAAAGATCAAGACATCAAGAAAATATGGTTTTCTTAGATTGAGATCAAAAATGGATATGAAACGAACTTAACTTTAAAGATCAAGAATATTTAGGCTCTGAGAATATTTCGATGCCTTAGTTCTTGATTGAGAGATGGAAGTGTAGGAGGATGTTATTCACTTGATGCTATTGACTGAAAAGTTCTTCGATTCAATTCTTATTCGGCTAGGGGTCACATATCCATTGCTAGATTACGATCGTGTGATCTGTGAAGTGGATAATTAATTAAGTGAATTAATTATTCACTGTCACTGCTAATCAAATAATGAACCTAAAGGGTCACGCACAAATACCAGAATATGAGAGTTTTGGATAGGAGGTTAATATGATTAATGAAGGGTCAAAATGTTTATCACAAATGGACTAGACAAACACGGCATTGCCACGTGCCTGCCACGTGTCATGCACATGTGGCTTCACACGTGTCCATGAACGTGTGATTTAATCACACGTGATATCTTTTCTTGAAATTAATTGATTAAATATAATTAATTAATTTAAATATAATATTAATTATGAATTAAATATTAGATTATTTTCTCAAGTCTTAACCCAATAAATAAATAGTTAGTAGCCATTGGCGCATGCCTCCTGGTCTACTAATCAACCGACCGTCAGGGCCCAACAGAACAGGATTTGAGAAACTTGCATTTTCAGAATATCAAAAGTGCATAGAGCACACAAAGTTCAGAAAATGGATCTTTAATTAAAATAATATAACTGTGAATAGAACGGTATATCAGAAACTGTTACTTTAAAATAGAATCATTGTCACAAAAGGGAAAACATTTAACTTGAAAGATAAACATCTTTGAACCTGAATGAATTGATTTAGAAATCATTTGTATACGTATGTATATTCATGGTTCCAGTTGAAATTATTTTAAACCTCACCTATTTATTTAGGTAAGTAGATTGTTAGCAGAAGGTAGGGATCAAGCAATGCCCTGGGGATCCTAAGTCTCGGTCTTAACTCCTGTAAGCGATACACTACTATGAGCTTATGGAACTAAGTCCTAAAATAGATCAATGATGCATGATTGAATGATTGTGTTCAAGTAAAGAAATATAAGATTGACAAAGAGCATTGCTCGAGAAGATCACCTTTTCAGAAAAAGAATTCAGGTTAATCTTACACACGAAAGATTATAATGTAAAGTCAAATACTACGATTAGGATTATGAAACAACTTCAATTGAGTAAGATTTTTGTCTGAAAAGCTTAATTTGATCCTTGATCTTGAGAATTTGTGTAAAAGGATTTTACCGTTGAATCCGGCTCGTCAAAACGATTCATTGGTATAAAGTCAAAGTCAAAGTTAAGGTCAAAGTCAAAGTTATTATTCAAGTATACGGTATTTATATAAAAATACATAAGCTATTTGTACAATAATATATACGGTATTTGTATAAAAATATATACGATATTTATATGATATTTGTGAAAAAAAATATACAGTATTTGTAAGAAAATACATACGATATTTATATGGTATTTGTAGAAAAATACTTAAATATTTATACTAAAATATAATTGATAATTATGCAAAAATATTTACCGTATTTATATGTAGAAGGGTCAAATACATATACGTATATTATACATATCATATAACATATATCAATTGGTTAGAGTTATAATTAGTGAAACATGTAACAATTAAACCTATAGGTTATAATTATAATTCATGTAACATTTATCACAATTAAATCATGTATCATATTAAATTACTTAAGCATGAACAAATTATAATTAAAATATAACATGCGACATGTTAATTCATGACATAAGTAAATCATATAACATTTAATTTGTAACACTATATTATTAAACAATTAAACCATATAATATAATCTAAACAATTATATATCTAGCATGAAATTAGGGCATGATATAAACAAATAATTTATGCACAAAACAAAGCATATAATAATCTAAAATATAACAAAACTAAAAGAGAAAAATACATTTTTTGTCCCATAGGATTTGGTGTTTTGCAATTTTGGTCTCATACTTTTAGAATTAGACAAAATTAGTCCCGTAGGTTTCATTTTGTGACATTTTTGGTCCCACCGTTAACTTTTGGATGGAAAAGCCAATTTTGCCGTTAAGTCTGATTTTGGGGGGAAAAGCACTGTTCATGAAGCTATAATTTGGCGGGAAATTGGCTACTTATACCCCATTCACAACCCACACATTCCATACCTCTTTTCTTTGCAAATTTGAGAATTTTTTCTTTAAAATGACTTCTGCTTCATCGTTCCATGGGCAACAGTTGTTGTGTGATTGTGGAAGTCCGCCTTGGTTGGTGACGTTGTGGACCGATGACAATCCCGGTAGAAGATTTGCAATTTGTTCGAGTGGCGAATGCCGAATGTGGGTGTGGGTTGACCCGGAGATGGGGTATCGGGCGAAGGCAATCATTCCAGGGTTGTTGAAAAAGAAGAACTTTCAAGAGGCAAAAATCAAGAAATTAGAGGTTGAACTCAAAAGGGCTAAAATGGCAAGAAACATCATTGCAATTTTCTTAGCAATTTCATGGATCCCTTTTCTTCTTGGGATCATTTTTTAGTATATGTAATAGGTTTTTCGACTGCAAATCAGTCCATAAAGGACATTTTCAGATGTAAATCAGTCCATGAAGGACATTCGGATGTATGCAACTTTAATTTTTAATCAATGGAATGCAAGCTATATTAAGAAAAGCTTCTGAATTTTCATAGAAATTGAATCATGCTCATTGTTCATTACAAATTGCATTATAGCAGCCCCAAAAACTTAACATACTGTACAACACATACCAGCAGCCCCAAAAAACAAGTATTATCCTTTGTTCACTACAACCTGCTAATAACACAATATTGACCAAAAATATGTTGTACAATACATAATAGCAGCCCCAAAAGCAATCTTAACATAAGATGACAACCCTTACAATCACTTAAATCTGACACTCTTTTTCCCTTTGTTCTTTGAATTGCTTCCTCTTAATGCAGAATGAAGAGCAGCTCTTAGATTTGGCATGGTAATATATGTTCTGCCTCCCTGTTGTAAGACTGGAACTGTATTACTCCCCTTTCCAATTTGTACAGCCCTAGGTGGATTAAACACCCTTTTCCTTGCCTGCAATACATGAAATAAACAGTTATAACACACATCAGTTAACCGGATAAAAAGAAATACTATAACTGAACGTACAGTCATTTTTTAGGATGTTGAAGGTTGATGTTGTTGACACTGAGATGGATCAAGTTGTGTTAATTGACTGCTCTGAGAATCCATTAATTGTGTTTGATTTGATGATTCTCTTTTGTTCAATTTGCAGGTCCTTTGGTTGTGACCTTCACCTCCACATTTCTTGTAATGCACATGAAATTTTTTGCCTTGGAATAGAGGTCATTTTCTGATTCTTCTTACCTTTGTTGTTCTTTTTGCTTTGGGCCTCATCTTGGTCCATTCTTCTTGCTATTTTTGGCCTCCCTGGTTTCCTTCCAAAATTTGGTGGAAGTGGTGGAATATAGCCAGTTTCTTCCCACTGATCAGACCCATCCATAGGGATTAAAACATGCTGATACACCCGGTTGTAGCATTCAACTTTAAGACATTCACTTACAAAATCTTCAGGGTCCAAACCCTATGCCATGATTGCAGACATTTCATGTTTACATGGAATGCCACATAACTGCCATTTCCTACAAGTTCATGTCTTAAGACTCAAGTCCGCACTGAAGCTACTACCATTATAACATTCCAACTCATATAACCAGTCATTGCTCTTTATAGGAATGCAATGATTAGCCCTATGCTTCCTTTTCTCTACCAGTTTTCTGATTTTTGGTGGTACTTTCTTACCCTCCCATCTTCTCTCACATGTGTCTCTACATTCTTGTAATTTTTCCATCATCCACTTTCTAATCCACTCCAACATTGTGATAATTGGCATCTCTCTAGCTTCAAGTATACATGAATTAAAAGATTCACAGACATTGTTCAAAAGCAATTCACATTTGATGAAAGTGTCAAAAGATGACCTGGACCATTGGGTAGGGGGTTTATCTGCAAACCATTCCAAGCATGTAGGGTCCAGATCTCCAATGTCTTGCATCCTCAACCTGAACTCTGCTGATATAGATGCCCTAGCAGCTTTCTACAGAGCCAACTTATAAGCAAGACCCTTGAATCCTAAGAACAACAACATAGAATGCAAATTAATGTAATATAAGTTAATACAAACCAAAATGAAAAATAATACAAATAACATACCTGCATTCCTCACGTTTTTATGTAAGTGTCTCACACAGAATCTCTTATTTGCATTTGGAAAGACTTGATCAAGTGCTGGAACCAAGCCTTTTTGTTTATCTGACATGAAAGTGAATGTGTCATCTCTGATTATCTCCAAGTCCTTTTTCAACAGTGTAAGAAACCAAATCCATACCTCTTTGTTTTCACTGCCCACTACTGCCCAGGCTAGAGGATATAGATTGTTACTGGGATCTATTAAGACTGCAGTTAATAAAATATCCCCATGTGGTCCTTTTAAATGACAGCCATCAACTCCAACAATATACCTACACCCACTCATGAAACCCTTCTTAAGTGCTTCGAAACATATGTAAAATTTTTCATATTTCTTTGCACCATCTATATCATCAGATAATTTCATTATCACAGTAGATCCAGAGTTTCTTGACCTCAAAGCATGAGCATAATCTCAAAGCTTTGAGTATTGGTCATCTACATTGCTTTCAATTGCATTAAGTGCTTCCTTTTAGCCCTATGTGCTTGAGGTTTAGAAATATACAGACCTAACTGCCTCATTTTAGTTTTCCTCCACCCTTTAACCTTCCTTGAAGTATCAGCCCTAAAATCACTCTCATACTTCTTGGCCAGCCATGTGGATTTCATATTTTTGCAGTGATAATCAGTGGCACACCTATGTTTTGGCTGATATTCCCTAATTTCCCATTCATCCTCTCTGTTGACTTAACTAGATTCAATCTCCACTCACAATTCTGACCAAGGCACCTTGCATATGCCCTCCTCAAGTCATTTTTAACAACCTTCAAACTTCTTTTTGTTAAAATGGCATGTGTTTTAACAGCTTCAATGAACAATTTCTTGTTAGAAAACACTTGTTCCAGATAAAAGGTAGGGTCCATTAGATTTACCTCATTGAAAACAGCTACTGTCCTTTCCTTACCCTCCTCATCTGAGTCTTTCTCACTATCAAACAAACCATCAGAATCAGTCAATTCATCAGAGTCAACATCCTCACTTGAAGAACTTGAATATACTTTCTGAACTGTGTTATCATCAAATGTTTGATCATCATTCTCATCATTATCATTGATGTCACTGTCTACATGATAATCACTGTCATCAAACTCACTACCTTCCTCCACTTCAACATCACTGTCACTCATGTTATTTACACCCCAATCTATCCCAAAGTCATCAACCATGTCATCAACATCAGTAAACCCATCATTGAAACCCTCATTTACTTGTTCAGATTCAAGAACATGCACATTATCATGTAACCCATCATTCATATGCTCATCAACTTGTTCAGGTTCAGTGGCATGCACATTTTCAGTTACTTGTTCATCTTCCACATGAACACAGTCAATAACACTTCTGAGTTCATTGAGCATATCAACATATTTCTCATGCACTTGATCACTGTGTAAGGCATCAATTCTATCTAACACATCACTCATTTTGTTTATCCTCTCTACATCCTCTTTGATCTCATCATCTTGTAAAATCTCATCAATCAATCCCTCCATATCCAAATCTTTCTGGATTTCCAGATTAACCAGTTCATTTTTATTTTCCACAACCACATAAATTTTGTGTTCACCACCGCAATTTGTTAACAATGAACTGATGTCAGTTTCATACAGTATCTCTCTAAATTTCCTAAAGGGGTCAATCCTGTACACTCTCAATTTGGTCCTTAAACCCAACAACATAATGAACATATGCAGAGAATGCACTGTGATGATTTTTTCCTTAACCCCTTTGATAACCGAAACATTCCCCCCAACATATTATGCCCTAGGTGATGTAACTAAACTACCCCCATAGTGCACATGCAGATTCACTTTGTAACCTGGAAAATAATGCAAAGAAACACCAAAAAAACATTAAGAAAAGGTTAAAAAACATCAGAGACCACATAAATAAACAATAAAACTAGAATACCAAGCTGTCATGGTCCCCTCAAGCAAAAAAACAAATCAAGTGCAGGTACTGGGACCAAGAATCGCAATAAAATACACCCACAATGCACCGAATAGATTAAAAAAAGGGAGACATGTCGCTTACTTTCATGGTCCGATGGCCATGACCCTTTACCCTTTGTGTGCACCATCTTCACGCCACGAAAACGAGCTTTCTTCACCAAGTATGACCTCGCACTTCACCAGAGCAACAAATGATGCAAGATTTCGTTCGTTTTGTGAAAAAATCGGGCCAATTTCATTGAGGGAAGATGAACTTTTTTTGGGGGAAAAAACCCTAATCAATTTTCAGACATTTTGAATGAAAACAAAAGATTGGGATTCCAACTAATTTTGAGGGATAACGGGCACGTGATTATCACGTGGCTTTTCCATCCAAAAGTTAACGGTGGGACAAAAAATGTCACAAAATTAAACTTATGGGACTAATTTTGTATAATTCGGAAAGATGGGACCAAAATTGCAAAACACCAATTCCTATGAGACCAAAAATGTATTTTTCTCATAATATAATTAACATCGTATTATGAAGATAACATTACACTTAATATAATACTAGTGACTATGTCACTCAGTAACATTAATTATAACTAACATCATATTATTAAGACAATATATCAATATGTCAAAACATCATTGAAACTGCATTTGATAATATTAATAACAATATCTTTATAATTACATATATGTCATAAATTTTAATCCTGTCGTAAATACAAAATGGGTCACTTAAATTATAATTGATGCAGTTTGAATGATGTTATAGCAAGTTGTCTTAATAATATAGTATTAATTATATTGGTATTAATATGTTGGGCAATTTATATCTGGATCTCTTGCGGTATATATATATATATGACATAATTTCAAATTACACCATGCACTTCTAAAATTTGTATATTAATCCCTAAAGTGGATGTGTCATTTGAGATCTCTCTATTCCGTTAAGATTTCGTTAATTTCTAATCATGAAATGACTTAAATGCCCTGAAGGACTGTTTTGTTAAGTAGCTTAAATTCAAAGCTCGTTGTGTTAGAATGGCTAAATTACAGGAATGTTTTTGAAATATTTTCATTTTAATATCTCAATTTCCTGCTACATACGAAAGGAAAGGGAAAAGGCCTTCGTCATATACACACCGTCCAATTTACATAATTTTACCCACAATAAAAGAAGGAAAGGAGGAGCCAGACAGTCTTCTTGCTCATAGCCCCACCACCATCACTGCCTTCGGAACAAGATTAGTCTATGCCTCCATCACTGGACCCATCTTTTTGCTCATTTCCCTCCTTCGCACCTCTCAGTCTCCGACTATCTTCCATTATCTTCCTCTCTCAAACCATTCTATTCTTCCTCCACTATACCACGACCCAAGTGGATGGAAAATTTGTTGTGTTTCACATTTTTAAATTTTTTTAAAATTTATCTTTATGCATATATTTTATACAAAATCCACCAAAAGAATGTTATATATAAATTAATCTGGATTTAGTGATTAATAAAATAATATTAATCTCTTTCCTTTTTTAAAATATAAAATTAAAAAAATATGAATTAAAGTAATATTAGTGTTTTATTTTAAAAATATGTTTTATACACAATAATAATAAAATTCATGTTTTTTTCCCTATAAAATAGATTGGAATATTAAAATAATAAAAATATTACAAAAGCATCTTGGTGCTTTAGTCATTCAAACAAAAACGAGCCCTGAAATAGCTATTTAACAAAATAGTCCTTCAGGGTATTTTGGTCATTTCATAATTAAAAATTAATAAAACCCTAATGGAAAAGAAGGATCTAAAATGACACATCTATTTAGGGACTAATATGTATTTTTCAGGAGTGTAGGGTGTAATTTGTAATTATATCATGCCTTAGGGGACCCAAATATAAATCGCCCTTAATATGTTGTTGAAACGTAAACAAATTCAAGTAAAATGAGCAAAATATAAAATATATGTGGTTTTTTTATTATAATAAGATAGCTTTCTGTCCAAAATATTTTCAAATTAAAAATACCTTAAATGTTCTAACCGTGAACATGTATACTTTTTTTTGGTCCGAAATTGGATTGGGAATTATGCTTGCCGAAATCTTATTTTCCTTAATAAGAATTTAGCGGGTAATGTAAAATAAATTTCCAATTGGACATCATATTTTTACTTAACTCCTCATTTTGGCAAAATGTCGTATGATTTTCACAAAATGTCGTAATTAAAATACCTCGTATAATTTCACAAAATGTAGTACTAAAACGTTCAACTACCGTATTTACATCATATTATATTGTATAATTTTATGGGGAGTAAAGTTAAAATATTTCGTGTTTTTGTTTGGTGGACATATCACAACATCCTCCCGACCGCTTCTAATCTTATTTCGTGGCGCTGCGTCGTGAATTATAGCTGCTCAGTTTGCATGCAAGAGCCTGAGAATATTAAGCACACTCTCCTTGATTGCCCTTTTGCTCATCAAGTGTGGGCAATCTCGTTCCTCCCATGGACTTCTATTTTACAATTTTTGGGAGGAGTCCACGAGTGGACGAGACGGTCTTTTCAGTTTTTGATGAGGGCCAGTGTGCTCGTTTTGCTATGATTATTTTGGGGGTTATGGTGGTTTCGTAATAAAGTGAGATCGGAGGGGTGTTTTTGGCGTCCGGATGAACTTTTGAACTTTGCTCTTTCGTTGCTTGACCCCATCCCCGCTGCTTCTTCGAATCAACCCCCATTGGGTCATTTCGATCAGACCATTCGTTGGACCCATCCGGAGGTGGGGTTTGTTAAGATTAATGTGGATGGAACGACCTTTAAGGAAGAAGGTGAAGTTGGCGTGGGATTACTGTTCGGGACCACTTTGGGAGTTGCTTGGGTTGGTTATGTGACAGATTTGAGAGTCTCTTGGAACCGGAAGCTGTGGAGGCGAGGGCTATCGCCCGGGCCTTGGATTTCGCGCGCACTCATGGATGGAGGAATGTGATCATCGAAAGTGATTGCCTTAATATTGTTAACAAGATTGTGGCAAATTCGGTTGACGACTCGGAGCTTAGTAATATTGTTCTTGATATTCGGTTTGGTGCGTCTTCCTTTTCTTGTTGTAAGTTTCTCTTTGTTTGTCGTGATGCCAATGTTGTGGTACATACATTAGCTCGTAATGCGGCTTCGGCCTGCGAGAGTGGCTCTGTAGTACCACCCTTCCTTGTTGAACTTCTTTCTGCTGATTGCTCGTGATGGTTTGGTGCCCTTTGTTTCAAGGGCCTTTGGTTGTCAAAAAAAAAATATATATTTCAAACTGATTGGGGATTATTTCAATCTGCCCCAAAATTTAGAGCTGAATTCTTATTTTATAAAGTTGAAATCCTATTTCGTAGGTGCATTGTCAAAATTTTATTTTCCTTAATAAGATTTAGAGCTGAATTCTTATTTTATAAATTATTTTGAAATCCTATTTCGTAGGTACATCGCATTAAACCATGTGATTGTTAGGAGAAGATCTGAAGATGTTATTATAATATGTACAGACAGTATCCGATTTTGAGCTTGAAAGAGATGATTATGATGATTTGGTTGATATTGGTGTTGAGGAGACTGATGATGAAAAATTGAATGATGTTGGGGGAAAAAAAAAGTGAAAAAACGAGGGCTAATGAAGTCATAAAAAATGATAGTGATGATGGAACTAACCAGGTTTGAAGAGGATGTTGAACTAACGGGTACTCATCCATGAGGGGGCTGATAAGATTGTTGAACTAAAGGGTGGGTTTTATCGCTGTTATTAATAGTCTGGGCCAAAATGTGCATTATATTTTTTTAGTTATGAATTGATTTTTTCATAAAAAATAAAATATACTCAATTATAGCGAAATTGTGTGAGTTAATATACAAAAAATGCAGTTTTTTCTTTGTCCTCCTATATATATCTTCTAAACTCCCTCTCAAAATCTTCTACTTAGGAGTTTTTTAGTCGAAGGACCAGTTGGCTCTTCTTTATTGAGGAACTTTTTAGTCGAGAGACCAGTTTGATCATAAGACAAGCTCGTTTTAGTATTTTATAAAGGGCATATATAGCCCGCTTGGTTAATCTAATTAATCCATTATTATTGTTTGAGCAAATTAAAATTTTGATCTCATATGATTAATTCTTTTGTAATTTTGGTCCCATTATTTTGGAATTAGACAAACATAATCACACTTATTTCAATTTGTTGCAATGTTGGTCCCAACATTAAAAATTGAACGGAAACCGTTGAGCATAGTAAGTAAATTACACTTTGATCTCATACAATTTGTTCGTTCTCAATTTTAGCCCCACAAGTTTTAAAATAAGCGTATTTAATCCTTTTTTTTCTTTTTTCTTTTTTTTTTTGCAATATTGGTCCTTCCATCAGTATTTTTGACAGAAATAAGTATTTTGGTTGTTAGCTCTAATTTATATTATTTATTCTTTTATCTTTTATACATCAAAAAAATTCATAAAATATGTACAATTAAATTGGTGGAGCAGTGATGGTGAAAGTGATAGTGGTGAATTGGTGGAGGATGTATGTCTAGGGTTTTCTAATTTAGATATATTATATTAATTAATATAATTTGTACAATTTATTACGTGAGAGAGGCCAACAAAAAATCGTTTTTGTTCTCTTGGAATCTGAATATTTTATTGTATCATCTAGTTAATTTTTACTTCAACGATGTTATCTTTTTTTTTTTTTAAACACACGCGCATCAAAGTGGAATTCGAAACCAAGACCTTGCCATGAAGAATGAATCTAAAGCGAGATTCAAACCAAGACCTTACCATATAGAATGAATCTATAGAATGAAATAATGAATCCAAAGCAGGATTTGAACCAAGACCTTGCCTGAACTGACCTTGCCATAAAGAATGAACTCATCTATCCCTGTTGGCTTCCACGATGTTATATTAACTTCTCTTATCTCTCACTTCATTTCAAACCTTTTTCTTTTCTTTTTCATAAAATTTTTATCTTTTTCTCCTAAATATTTTTAAACTCTTTTAAAATTAATATGACATTACATCATCTTATACTATTTATTCATTTATTTATTATAATTTAATAATTATATTAAAAATGATCATAGATATATTAATGTGAAAATTAATTTTAATATATTTAAATAATAATAATTTTTCGTTTGCACATGCAATAAGTGTGCGAGATTACTAGTATTTTTATGTATCATTTATAATTGTAGTGTACAAACAAAATATGCATATTAGAAATAAACGTTAAAGGTATTTTATGAATTTTTTTGGTGTATAAAATACAATATATATATATATATATATATATATAATTAGAGTTAATGACCAAAATAACTATTTCCAACGAAAAATTGAAGTAAGGACCAACATTGCAAAGAATAAAAAAGGGACTGAATGTGCTTATTTTAAAAAATTTGAAACTCAAATTATGAACTATCAAATCGTATGAAATCAAAAGTATAATTTATTTACTATGCTTAACAGTCTACGTCTAAGTTTTAACGGCGGGATGACCAACATTACAACAAATTGAAACCAATGAAACTAAATTTGTCTAATTCTAAAGTACTGAGACCAAAATTACAAAATTTCTAATCCTATAAGACCAAAATTGTAATTTGTTCTTATTATTTGGTCGACTGTTTTATAGGTATTGGGTCTGGCCTAAATACCTACCTATACAATTTCACACAAACCACACATAGCAAATAGCCAATGTACAATTCACCATTACCTTAAAAAAATGACAATATGTCTACAATCATAAACTAAGAATCATTGCGACCACTAAAAAGATAAACTAAAAATCAAAAGACTTATCAAAGACAATCTATTCGAATACACAAACTAATTAGAAGTTTAGAATACTTACGATGAATCATAAAGAGGGTATGAACCAGAAGGGAGGATCATAATTCCAAACACTAGACTCGTGAACTCTAAAATGTGTAGTTTGCCCATCTTCAAGACCGTAACAGCCCATGTTGTTTTCCTCATTTCTGAAGGATATATGCTTAGGCTCCTCATTTGTGTAGTATATATAGTTAGGTTTAACTCCAGGATATTGAGAAGCATTTTCTAATACCACCGATGTGTTGAGTCCAATAAAAATAGTTTTATCACCCAAACTCTCAATTTCACTATACTCACAGTTGATCAAATTTAATTCATACACTTTAAATCTGTTCTTAGATAGAGATGATTCATTACCAACTCCGACAAGCACAAACAAACTACCTGGCTTCGACCCGCCCACAGCATACAGCACTTGGCAGGGCGTCGTTGATCTCAAGCCGATCTTGGCCACAACATACGGAAACAAGTTGCGGGGGCCCCAGCCTAAAGGTTTGCAGCTCCAGACTACTCCAGCACAACTGATGGCATATAATTGACCCTGGTGATGAGAGATAACACAAAACTATGTTCCAAGTAATCCCGTCCACTCTTTGTCCCCTGGCATCCAATAACCCAGAAAATCATCCACGCTGATCATCAACACGAAATCCGACGGCAATTCCGACGGGTTGGCAGACAGTGCCACTTTGTTTAGCAAGAAGTACAGGTGATGATTCTTGTAATACCGGCGGGACCATAGTTACCTAATACGCGGTACACTCTAGTACGCGGTACGGGTATGGGTACGCAATACGCTAGTGTGCTAAAGAATTGGTACGTCGGGGGTAGGTTTAGTCGGTACGCTCTTTCGGTACGTGGTACGCTAAAAATCGGTACGTGGTACGTTTAAATAGATTAAGTGGTACCCTCATACTATAAATTTTTATATTTTATATAAATGTACTTAATA
>JBBMKE010150925.1:0-15809 GCA_037834125.1 Lippia alba | reverse complement strand
CGAAGGCCATGATTTATGTATTGAATTATTTTAGAGCCCGTGGCTCGGTTTATGTAATGGATTGATAATTATGCTTCCGCATTTCATTGAACTATGATGTATTCGTTTAAATGGTTTTAAGGGTTAGTCCCGCCTAGCCTAGCGAGTGTGTGTCGTGTCCCCGTTCGCCTTAACTTCGGATTTGGGCTTAGATTCCCATTTCTCGACCGGGTCCGGGTCTCGATGTGGGGGATGTGACGTCATGCGCGCCGGGCGCTACATTTATGAAATAAGATTAAATCTTAACCCTACACTAGTCTAGGAAATCAATGGTTATGATTATTCAAATTTATTATTTTATAAAATAAACACATAATATCACACAAATAAAAATTAAGTCCATAAAATATAATTGAATTCATGTAGGAAAAGAATAATTCAATTAATAAAATCATGAGAATATTCAAAATTAAATAAATAAAGCACACAAACAATTCAAATATTAAAATTTTCATTTAAAACAACACATTTTATGAATGCATGAAATGAAATGTTTCCTAAAATGTATATTATTATTTATTAAATTTATTATTATTACCTGCTTCCGATTTTTAAAAAAATCGGGGTGTCACAAATTCTTTCAACTCGGCCGGTGCCATCCAATATTGAGTTTTAGAAAATGGTTCGGATCCAGAAAATAAGTCAATTACAAATTCGATCTCCCTATATGGAGGCAAAGATCCCAAATTCTCCGAAAACACGTCGGGGTACTCCTTCACAACTTCCACTTCCTCAAATTTAGATTGATCTTTCGGTTTATTCAAGAGGTAAGCAATAAATACGGTAGCTCCATCTCTCACCAATTTATGAGCTTCGGTATATGACAAGAGCGGAACCGACTACGAGCCAACACCCACAATTACTTCTTCTCCCCACCGAACTTTCTTATCAAAGCAATCAACGACGGTCCGATGCTTGCACAACCAATCCATACCCAAGATGACCCCATACTTCGACATCGGCATAACAATGAAATCCGCAGAATATTCTTTCCCTTCCAAGTTCACTAAATAATCCCGAACCACCCGATCGGTTTCAAGTTTTCCCCCGAATGGGGAACTAACCAAATAACACATATCCAAGGAAATAGCAAGCAAGCATATGAAGCACATAGATCACAAGATAAATAGGAATGCGTTGCACAAGGATCAAATAATGCATGGATGCTCGTGTTATGAATGCAAAGTTATGAATGCAAATGGTACCTTCCACCACGGCATTGGGGTCGGCCTCAATGTCTTGCTCCTCACCCTCGAGGGCGTACGCACGGGCTTTTATCATAGGCCTTTTTGCTCCCGCTTGAAATCCTAGCCACTTGTTGGGGCAAGCATCCGCCATGTGGTCTCTTTTCCCGAATATATGGTATAGACCGAATCTCCGGCAACATGTGAAATAAGTGTGAGTGGGTCCTCAATAATGAGTGCATGGGCATCGGCCTCGTGGATCATTCGGGGCCGATAAAGTCGGTGGTGCTTGTGGAGCCGGGCCTCCATTCCCGGGCTTCTTAAACGGACCCTTTTGTGGTGTGGAAGTTTTCCCCATTGGCCTCTTGCCCGACCCCGAGCTTTGGCCCACAAACGGTCTTGCGATCGGGTCATTCTTTCAAAGCTCTTCTTCTTATTCCAATGCCCGTTGCACCGTGTCCGTGAAAGAGACATAATTGTGCCCGAGTTATCCATGTCGTAGATCTTGCCTCAAGCCCGCTATGAACTTTCAGGCCTTCTTTTTCTCATCCTGGGTAATGTGGGGAGCATATTTCCCGAGCCGATTGAACAAGGTGAGGTATTGAGCAACGGTTCAGTTTCCTTATTTAAGCTCCATGAATTCTTGCTCCTTTCTTTCCCACACAACCTCGGGCACAAATGAGTCTCTAAACTCGCTCTTGAATACATCCCAAGTCACTTACTCCTCATCGGTCTCCAATCTCTCCTTCGTCCGCTCCCACCATTCATACGCATCACCCTCCAATTGCAATATGGTAAATTATCGGACGCTATAAGTCCTTTCAGTCCGGGTCAATCACCCTTCCGAAATTGCATCGTCCGTGGATCCGAAAGATCAAAGGGAGTGTAGCTTAGGAAAACCCCATATGGATCCCGGTGGTTTTGTGGAGTCGGTTGCTCAACTGGTTGTTGAGATAGCGGTGGTGGTGGAGCTTGAACCCGTCTTTCCTCCACATAATTTTATACGGCATCCATAAAATGTTCCATGTTCATTGGCGATGGTTGGTGTGGTTGCTCTTGTGGTGTCGTTCCGGAGACCTATCACGATGTCTTTTCGGAGGCATTCTATCAATTCAAACGCTGAAAATGCATGGTATCACTCTTTCATGTATGAAAATGTAATTAATTCAATCAAAGTCAAAATATTGAGCACATAAGCACGTAAGGGATGAATATGCAACATATTGACAGATTGTTCCTAAGCCGAACGACCTAACATGACACGACACTAGAGCCGGGTTTTGCAACCCAATGCTTTGATACCACTTAAGGATGTAACGCCTGGCGCGTGACGCCACATCCCCACACCAACACCGACCCGCATATAAAATGAAAGTCCATGCACGACACCAAATCAAGGCGAATAGGTACACAACACACTCGCTAGGCTAGACGGGACTAACCCTTGAACTAAATAATCCAACAATGCTAGGGTACGAATTAGAGTTAAGCAAAAGGAATGTGGAAGCATATATATATATATATATATATACATATCACATTAACAATTCGAGCCACGAGCTCTAATTAAATAATACATGTACCACGGCCTTCACAGCCTCAAAACAATAAAGTAGAGCACCACAAGCGTCCATAAAGTAAATACAGTAAATAGAATATGAGTGTGACAAAAAGGAAGTGCTAGATACTAATGCAAGACTCCACAAGACTCATATTCCCGCCTAGCACTCTCTCTAACCTGCACAAAATAACTGAACAAGATTCGGGTTCAGTCTAAATGAGAGTGGTGGCTATAGAAATGGGGCATATGTATATATAAGACAAAATTTAAATGACATACATACAAGCTAAAATCCCAAAAGAGGTTTTCAAAAGATTTCCCAAGTGGGCAAGAAGACAAGTCATCTAATGGGATTATAACAACAAATTTGAATTCATAAACAATTCATAGGTCATAAGTGAGCCCGGTGTAAGGCTTAAGTCTCCTTCCTCCACCTCGTGTATCCATAAATTATAATCATCATAAGTGGTCATACATTATTCTTTTGTGCGCAGTTATAGTTCATAATTCATAAATCTCCTTCTCCGGGTGGTGGAAGAGTCTTCAAGGCTCAACCATCCAATCATGGTGCCTTGTGGGGTCCATAAAACCCTAAAAGCCCAGTTCTCCTCCCCGCCAAACCTCCTAGCGGGCAGGTTACGCCGTAATTTGGTGGAACTAGTATGTAGGGTTTACCGTCGGCCCTTACCTTCCAGGATCACCACACAAACTAAGTCCCAGGGCCCCCATATAGTGCATTAATCGATCCGCCAAAACATAAGGTAGGTTTCATAAACAAAAAGGGGCTTAACGTTTTGAAATCATTTACTCCAAAAGATCTATATATATATATAATATAGTTTTTGGCTTAAAACTTTACACATTGGATACGTATAAGGTTGGAGTAGCTAATAGTAGAGAAATCCACATTCAAGGCAAAAGAAAGAAGAAGAGTCTCACGAACACGTCTCGTCTCCCACTGGACCCAAATCTGTGCAAGAAAAGTGAAGGGAGACTCAAATGACCACATAAGACACTCGGCTATGAAATGAGTATGATATGATAAGAAGTAATTTCATGTCGCGAAGAAGTTCATGTTCACAATAAATGCCTTAAATGCTCATACTCACTCATTTCATACATTAATTCAAGCGCTGAATCCATTCAAGTTTGTAACTTTCATAAATCAATCAAATTAAATGCATAATTCTCCAACAATGATCATTACACATAATTCATCAAGTATACAAGTCATATGAGTCATAAGAAAGGCCATAGTAAGCAATTAGGGTTCATAAATCAAGTAAGGAAGCATGAGCAAAAAGGAACACTTAAAGAGTTTTCGTTCATAACTCGAAAAATATTCAACCAAAAGTCATAAAAATTCAAAACACAATTTATAAAACCACATATGACATGTTAATGAAGTGTATGAACAAACAACAAGCCAAGGAAACCATGCAAAAAGAATTGAAATTTCGAGTTTAATGCATGCTTGTGAGAGGGTAGCCGCGGCGACCTATTTCCTTCATAAAATGGTAGCCGCTGCGACCCCCCAATTTTTCCAAATTTCAGAAGTCAAAATAAGGCCAAAATTTGGTAGCGGCCGTGACAAAAAATGAGCCAATTTGGGTGCGGGCGCGGCCCTTAACATGTGAATAAATTGTGCTTCATGGCCGCGACCAAGATTGCTCTTAGCGCGATCATGGCCGCGACCATCACGTTTTGGCAGCCTAAAACAATAAGAACAGGGCTGTAACTCCCCAATCCCTAACCCAGCACAATAACAATTAGGGACAAGATCATGCACCAAAAAGCACCAAAACCGCACACAAATAAGCCACAAAATCAAAATGTGAGTGAAGGGGAAAAATGTGCATTTCTTCAAAGACTCTTCAACCCTCATTAATGGTAACTCAATGAATGCTCAAGAACCACACAAAATAAGTCCATAGAAGTGAAATATGATGTCTTAAGGTCCATAAATATGCATCAAACTCAAAGAATTCACAAGGAATTAAGCGAACCCATTAAATGACTCCAAACCCTTACTATTCAATATTTCCCCAAAACACAATGAAACCTCCATGTTATCTAGCATATAAACACGTAAAAGAAAGAGAATAAGATTCTAAACAATATTCCAAGCTTACCTTTCAAGTATGGGAAGAGATGAAGGTGTGAATTTCACAAAGAAGATGATGAATAGTGTTTTTCTCTTGAACCTTGAAGGGGCTCGATTTTGGCAGCTGAAAATGGCTAAGTTTTGGAGTGTGAAATGTAATGAGAATGGTCAAGGAGGGTTAAGTGGGTTAAATTTTTGCCCCATTTGGTCAAGTATTGAGGGAAATATGGGCATTTTAGTTGGATAGGGTCATTTAGGTAGGCAAAAGTGTATGTATGGGTTCCGGGTGAATTTCGGATGGTTAGTCGAGGTCGAAAAAATATAACGAACACATATATTCATTAACAACACAAAAATACACAACATACCTTAAATTCACAAAATTCCAAATTCGAATAAAATAGAACTGACACAAAAACTTAACACTCATGCGCAAGAAGTTCAATAAGCATTCAAGTTCACGTAATCTCAAGTATTCTCAAATATTCAGATATTCCAACTTAGAGAAATTAAGGAATATACGAAATTAATCATGTAATTACATATTTAAGAAAATTTAAAATGCATAAATAGTAGCACATACTGTAGAAATTGGTGTATGAATTGATTTCATTACCTTGCAACTGAAACGGAGTTACAAGAATTTATATAGGAGTCTAACCCTAAAACCAAGAAAGGAAAATAATAATTACAAGGAAGGATAATCCTTCCATAAATATGATGAATTCCAATATTCCCCCTCAAGTTGGAGCATGAAGACGTGATATGCCCAACTTGGTAAGCAGCTTATGGAAACGGTCAACTCCGAGTGCCTTGGTGAATATATCTGCCAACTGTTTGCGAGTGGAAACGGAACACGTGGCTATGGTTCCAGACTGGATATGTTGTCGTACGAAGAGGCAATCAATCTCGATGTGCTTCGTCCTTTCATGGAAAATGGGATTAGCTGCAATATGAAGGGCTGCTTGGTTATCGCAGAAGACGGTAACGGGCTCTTAATGCTGCATGCCTAAGTCCTGAAGTAGCCTCAAGAGCCAAACGATCTCACTGGTGGTAGTTGCCATAGCTTGATATTCTGCCTCAGCGGAAGAACGGGAGACCACAGTCTACTTCTTCGATCTCCATGATATTAGTGAGGATGCGAGAAAAACGATGTAGCCACTAGTCGATCGACTGGTGGTACGACACCCCGCCCAATCTGCATCACAATATGCTTGCAAGAGCAAAGTACCACTGGAAGGAAGTAATATTCCTTGCCCGGGGCTTCCCTTCAAATACCGCAATATTCTATGCGCCGCATCTAGGTAGGGTTGACGAGGTGCATGCATGAATTGGCTAAGTATGTGGACCGCATAACTGATATTCGGTCGAGTGATGGTGAGGTAGAGTAAACGTCCTGCTAGGCGACGGTACTATGCGGGATCATCACACAAGTCGCCGAAATAGGCAGAGAGTTTATGTTGTTGCTCCATGGGCAAATTAGCAGGCTTACATCCAGTGTACCCCACCTCTGACAGGATATCAAGGACATATTTGCGTTGTCTTAGAGCTATCCCATCAGGAGAATGAGCCACTTCGATCCCCAAAAAATATTTGAGTTTGCCAAGATCATTGATCTGGAACTTAGTATCCAAGTACCGTTTGAATGAGGATATGCAGTTGGGACTGTTTCCGGTGATGATTACATCATCCACGTATATAAGAGCAGCAACAAAGGATCCATCCTTATGAGAAAAGGTGAATAGGGAGTGATCCGCATTAGATTGTCAAAAGCTAATTTCCAATAGTGAGGTAGTGAACTTGTGGTACCAATTGCGGGAGGCTTGTTGTAGACCGTAAAGTGATTTGCGCAGTCGGCAAACGCGTTGCTCCCCCTATTTTGCAAACCCTTGAGGAATTTTCATGTACACCTCCTCGTCAAGATCGCCTTGTACAAATGCATTATTGACGTCGAGTTGGTGAAGTTCCCACCGCTTTACCGAGGCAATCGCTAATAGACATCAAACGGTGACCAATTTTGCTACCGGTGCAAATGTCTCATGAAAATCAATACCCTCAACTTATGTGAACCCCTTGGCAACGAGACGAGCTTTATAGCGCTTAATACTCCCATCTGGTTTGTGCTCTACTTTGTACACCCATTTAGAATTAATGGCCCTTTTGCCAAGTGGCAATGATTCCAGAGTCCAGGTATTATTTGCTTCCAGGGCAGCAATCTCCTTTTCCATGGCTTCTTTCCAATGAGAGAACTTAGCTGCCTGAGAGAATGATTTCAGCTCATCCGTAGATGAAATGGCCGCTAGAAAAGCATTATGAAAAGTAGAAAACTTAGAATAAGAGAGAAACTGTGAGATAGGGTGTATCGTCGAGTTAGCTGAAGGAGGATTCGAGAGCGACTCATTGCTTTGAGGTGCAAGCGAGGGGGGCAATGTATATTCATAACCAGATAGTCGGTTTGAGACTTGTCGGTGTCGTCTAGGATGGTGTGGTACCATATTTTGGTTGGTACCAGCGTCATCACGGACCAAATTTCCCGGTGGTATTTCCAATGGTTCGGTTACAGTTGGGCCTTCTGATGGTTCCACAGGGGTAGGCTCAGCCTCTTGGGTTGGTGGTCGGGACGTCTCTAGTACTTCTGCATAGACTGGTACTTGTTGAGCCATTTTACCTCGTGCGTCTGCTACAACTTCGTTGCATCCATTTGCTATCTGATTGGAGGGAACTGTCTGTTCTGAAAAGGGAAATATGTTTTCGAAGAACTGAACATCTCTCGAAACATAAATTTTCTTTCTTTCGAGGTTATATATCTTATACCCCTTTTGTCCACTGGACCATAACAAAGACATCCAAAGCTCCACAAATAATCATAAGAAGGAACCTTCCCAAGAAAAACCTCAAAAGGAGTCTTGTTTTGTAAGATAGAAAGTGGCATCCAGTTGATGAGGTACGCAGCTGTGAGCACACATTCTCCCCAAAATGTGATTGGGAGATTTGCCTGGAATCGCAGTGCTCGAGCAACTTCCAGGACATGTCGGTGTTTACGTTCAACCACCCCATTTTGTTGCGGCATGTAAACGCAACTATTTTGGTGCTCCATGCCATGATTGGCATAATATTCTTTCAAGTCTGAATGATGGAATTCCAGTCTATTGTCTGTTCTCAAGGTCTTTACAGACAATTCATATAGTATATGCGCCCAATTAAAGAACTGCAATACGTGAGTCTTGGTTTCTGACTTGTGCTTCATGAGATATACCCATGTTGCTCGGCTGTAATCGTCCACTATAGTTAAGAAATAGTGCGACCCAGAGTGAGATTCAGTTTTATATGGCCCCTAAATGTCACAGTGCACCAACTCAAAAGCTTCCATAGTCTTATTCATGCTACTTGAAAAGGGTAAGCGAGTCTGCTTCGCCTTACAACAGGCATCAAAAAAGAGAGAGCTTTTGGGATCAAAAGAACCTGGTAGATTTAGAACTAAGTGCAGGCGGTTGACTGGTAAGCGTCCCAATCGATAATACCACAAATTTGTGTTGTCTGGGCCTCTAGTAGCCAAAGCTTTTGCCCCTCTCGCCTGCTCTATATAATAAAGGCCACTGCTCTCTCTCCCTCTTTCAATCGGCTTTCTCGTGGCTAAATCCTGAATCACGAAACGATCAGATGTGAATGTCATAGAACAATTCAAATCTTTTGTCAATTTACTTATAGATAACAAATTGAAACAAAAATTAGGGACTCCAAGAACTCATTTCAATGTGAGTCTGTCTCCAAGATTGACTTTGCCCACGGTACGAACTTCTTCTTTTGCACCATTAGGGACCTGTATTGGCGGTACGTTCGGTCAAAAATCAACATTTGACAATGAATCGACATCATAAGTTACGTGACATGTTACTCCTATATCAACAATCCAGTCACGATTATCGCTTGAAAGGTTGCAGGTCAGAACCGACGAATTTGTTCCAGTAGCAACATCAAAGTGTCTGGAACCATTGTTGTGACCCATATGGGATCGGTTGGTTCCAGTTTTGATAGCATCAAGGCTGGTATGTGACAAGTTGGTTCCAGCAGTCTTGTCGTCTTGATTTTGTGAGATGCACGAATCCGATGAGCGTATGCGATAGAGATGTTTTTCTTCGCCTTTGATGTCACTCATGGTCGTGTAAAATGAAGAGACATATCTTAAAACCTGCTTTGATACTATGTAGAAATTGGTGTATGAATTGATTTCATTGCCTTGCAACTGAAACAGTGTTACAAGAATTTATACAGGAGTCTAACCCTAAAACCAAGAAAGGAAAAGAATAATTACAATACAATCAACACAATCAATCAAGCCAAAAAATTAGTCTGGTATCAAGAAAGGATAAGCCCTCCATAAATATGATGAATTCCAATACATACGTCATACTTATACGGTCGAAAGATCGGGGCATCACACGTACTGTCGATTGATATGAAGTGTTTTGTTATGTTCGATGATCGAGGGTTTTTGTTAGCTCGTATTTTGTATCGCTTCTGCATACAGGTTTTACATATTTTGTTGTACAGGGTTTAGGTAGCGCCTAGCCTAAGTTGGATATTTGTTTGTCACCCATTCACTTTGACTTGGTGGGTGTGCAGACTTTCCATTTCGTATACGTGTCGGGTCCTAGTACGGGGGATGTGGTGCCTTTCATTTGGGGTGCTACACATAACCCGAGCCTATCTTTCTCAGATTGTTACCCAAGCCCTAGAGGTTCACCACATATGTTTTCTTGTCGTTTGAACTTGATTCCCAAGCTCCGAAAGTCTTTCTTAAACTATTAGTGCATTTTGGGAACTTACCGACCAAAGTTAATATTCATTAAAAAACGAGCTTCTGATTCTGATATCCTAACCTACCCAAGTTTATAGTCGAATCGATGTGTCGAGACAAATCTTTTGAAATCATTCTTAACTTGAAAATCATTCTTGAGCTTCATTTCTTTGAATACGTTTGCGAAAAACCCTAATTTGCTATTGCAACTACGAGCGGTTTTCATTCGCAAAGTGTTTTCTCTTCAATTTTTCACTACTTGAGCTATTTCATGATTTTAGAAATGGTATTACTCTCCTGTGATTACATGTTCTGAACTTGTTCCATATGTTCATGTGCATTCATGCTTAGTGTGAGTCTTAGTTCTTGAACTCATATTAGAACACGACCTACAGGAGTTAAGGTTAACGCTGGGATCCCCAGGGCACCACATAGTTTGTCTCTTACCTTTGCTATAGGTGAGGTGATGTTAAAACATTTTCAAACTGGAATCACGATTACTTCAATTGTTTCAAATGTTTTGAAAGTCGAGTTATAACTATCCCTTTTATAGGGACACTCTTCTGAAAGGACCATCCATACTTTAATAGTATACCTTGATCTAAAGCACATGTTTTCCAAAGTTCTGCATATGTTTCAAAGACAGTTTCAAGTTTTGCATCTGTTTTCAAAAGACAGTTATATGTTCACATATTTTCAAAGACAACACATGTTTTACAAGATAATTTCACATGTTTTACAGACAGCATACATGACATGACAATTACAGTTACATGTTATAGTTAGCATACTGGGGTGATATCTCAGTCCCTGCTAATTCTTTAGGCATACAGTTACAAATTCTGGGCCCGACGGTTATTAAGTCAGGACAATCTGTCTGAGAATGGACCGCAAATCCATTCTCTTTACATGTTTGCAGGTCTTTGAGGGCTAGCTACCCGAAGTGACACCCGGTGGAGGATAGTGCATGTTTGTGTGTGCACATGGAGTATTGTTGACCTTAGTCCGATTCTCTGCTATACATGGAGTTGTTCTTGATCCTGGTCCGATACTCTACCTTATCATGTTTTCTGGAGTAAGGATGGAGAACCTTAGCTTGCGGGCAAATTTCTGTTATAAGTTTGATGGTTCATATTTGAAAGTTCACTTTACCCTATCTTGTTTTATGAAAGAACTATGAACAATCTACAACATATGTGTGTAAAGAGTTTTGAAAACTTGTATTCTTAATAGCATTCGCATTCAAACAGTTTTACCACTTGAACTTGTTTAAGTTCTTCATTCACAATTCAGTTTTCAAAGGTTCTGAGCCATTTCAAGTTCTGTATTTCAATACTTTCTTTTAAAGTATTCCCTCACTTAGTCCTTTTGACTAATACCTCTCCCGTTTTCTTGTTTCGTGGTTTCAGGTCTCGCAACCGCAGTCTAGAGATATCTTGAAGCTCTAGATTGTCTTTTGTCAAGTCAGGACTTTACAATATTAATCTATTTTGTGTCTTGCATTTTATATGGCTGCATTACTTTATAATTCTGTTTATGAATATCTGAGTATTTTTATAATACTCATTCTACTATTCTATTACCGATACTCTGAACTACTTTAAATCGGTACTTACATGTCAATATGATATGCATACATGCTACATGATCTGTTCTGATACGTCTCTCTTACAAGATCTATATATTCATGCTTGTTTACATGCCATCATGCACATGTTTTGAAAAGTTTTAAATTACTTTGTTTTTCCGCTGCATTGCCACAAGTAGATGTATAGTTCTGAGATATATAGCCGTTCGCTGGTGTAGTTCTTGAGTGATGGCTTACACCATTACTTGAGAGGTACTTTAGTACGGGGGTTGAGGCGTCGCCTGGCTTTGTTCTAGTCTGGTTGGGGCGCTATACTGGGATTATGATTTGGCATCTCCTCAGTTCTTTTAAGTGTATATATGTAAGCTATGGTGTGGGTTTGATTAAAGAATTGACCAAGAGAATGAATAGTAAGGGTTTGGTTGAAATATTGAGATAGCATGCTTCCTTCTTGTTTCTTGTGATATGATTGAGGTTTCTTGCTCCTATAACCTTCATTTATACTTGTATGAATGCATTTTAGTTGGTAATTCAGGATCCATGAAGTTGGCATTAATGGTTTGTTGAGAAAATGTTGAGAATTGATGATTTGATTATGAATTTGTGTACCTATATATGTATAGAGGTGCCTTGTGTTGTTATTTGATGGTTTTTGGGGTGGAAATCGGATTTGGGGTTGATTGGAGGGTTTCCCATCAAGTTCCCACACTTTTCCCTTCATTTTCAGCTCTAGGATGGGGTGACGGCCGTTACCCCTCCCATACACAAAAGCCATTAACGGCCGTTACCCGGTACATTGATGTTTCAAGGCCATTAACGGCCGTTACAGTTTCGCAAGTCAATTTTTGTAACGGCCGTTACCTACCCAAACCACCTCCAAATGACCAGAATTTATAATAACTGTAAATTCTTTAAGTCTAGAATATTCTCCAATTGATTTCACCTCAATATATCTTCTATATTGTGAGATATACCCATTTACTTTTTCTGTGGACACTTCGCCGGAAAACTGCATTCATCCAACTTTGCTCCTACGCCATTTTCACCTCGCTTTGAACCACGATTAGTGTATGCCTGGAAAGATCTCTGTGTCTGTTTTCATTTACAAAAAACAAAACTCAATTTAAACTTGTATAACTTGAGATATTCTCATTTTCCTACAGCTTGCGCATTTCCAAAAACTGTCAGCTCTCACCAAAACATGCTCAAATCCTTTACCTTGGATTCCTTTCACTCCGTTGACCCCATATGTGGTTTACATGGTTTATATACTCTATTAATATGTATTACTATATATTAGGATATATTTTATGAACTTATAACTTGTTTTATATGATCGTCTATGAAATATGATCTCGCATGCACTATATGCTCCTCCAAAGAGCATGCATGAATCTTTTCTTGGTTTATTGATTTTGTGTGATAAATTATCTCTCCTTTTATGACTTATATGTATTGTAAACATGTCTTGGTATGTGTATTGGTTATTATATGACATGCATAGGTTGTTTTGGTATGGTTTATGAAAGATGTGAAGTTGAATGAATATGATCACTTCATGTAATGAATGAATTGCTTGTGTTTGTATCTTTAAGGCACTAATTGTGCATATGAATATCTTTATGCATTGTTATCATTTCTTATGCATGTCATACCATGTTAATAGATTTTCGTGCGTCATGTATGGTTCATTTGGAGTCTTAAGTCTCACGATTGCACCGTGTTGTCTTTTGTACAGTTTTTTCCAGGGTAGAGACGTGCCGGTTCATAGGCTATCCTCAAGTCTTTCCTTCTTTTGGTATTGTTGGTAAGGTGTAACAGGTAGGTTTCTCTACTACTAGATATCTTAACCCGATATATTCCCAACTTGAAAGGTTTTAAGCCAAAGTGTTTATACATATACATATATATATATCTAATCTCTTTATCGAGTAAATGATTGCTAACGTAAAACTCTTTTTCTTTTATAAAATTCAATACCTAATGTTTAAGCGGGAATTGATTGCCTGAATGAATGAATGTACGGGCCTAAGGACTTAGTATATGTGGTTATCCGGAGAGGCATCGGGCCAACGGTGATCCCGTACCTTAGTCCCACATAGATTACGACGATACCGGCCCTCGTTAGGAGTTTTAGTGGGGAATGGGAGTTGAGTGCCAATTGGGGGATTCCATGTAACCCCATTGGTCAATGATTTGGGAGACGCACCCTCCTGGATGGGTCCCCCCGGGGCACCGGTTACACCATCGGGAGGAACAAAACCTGTAAAGTGGCATGGGTTCACCCATGGTCCACCAGGACAATATCTTCTGCTGTGCAAGGCAGACACGTTTTTAATGGAAGGGAAAGGTGAGTGAATTGATTGTACACCCAAGATTGAATGCATGATAACGAATGATTGAATGAATGTTTAATAGATACATAAAGGAGATGGATGGAGTTGGTGCACGCCTACCCGCCGGGCTATTGATAACCTTATTAATTGAAATATGTTCGTTATAATCCCAAACGTTGATTTCTTAGTTTTGCCCACTTGGGAAATATTCTTCAAACCTAGTATGGGATTATAATATGTATGTATTGATTTAAATTCTATCATATATTATATTATGCCCCATTTTTATACCCATTAGTCTCCTATAAATTGAACCCAGTTTTTATTTCAGCTTTCTCTTGCAGGTTTGGAGTGCTAGGCGGGAAGTCGAGTCCGTTGAGTCCTAGAGTTAAGTTTGAGTCTTTACACACTCGTATTTATTTATGTACTTATGAATTAAACGCATGTGACGCATTATGGTTATGTATAATGAGGCTGTGAAGGCCGTGCTATTTGATGCATTTTTGTAGAGCCCGTGGCTCATTGTATAGAATGTTTATATGTACTTTGCTTCCACATTCGCTTGCATTGTTCTTTTGCTTGTTTGGTTTCGAGGTTCTAGTTCCCGCCTAGCCTAGTGAGTGAGTTAGTCTCCCATTCTCTTTGATTCAGATTCGGCTTGGATTTTTCCATTTCATGACCTGGTCTGAGTCTTAGTATGGGGGATGTGGCGTCACGTGCTGGGTGCTACATCCTTAAGTTGTATCAAAGCTCCGGGTTGCAAAATCGGAGTTCTCGTATCGTGTTGAGTCAGTTTAGGTTGTACGGCATAGGAATAACTTGTCAACGTTTGTATTGCATTGATTATTGGCATTGATAGATGCAAATTAATGGAATATCTATGTGACAATATATTTAATTTTGAAGTTTCCAATTATGTGTTGCATTTGCATCCGATTGTTTTATGGGGGTGGTGGTTGGTTAACCGGTTGTTGTTGTGGTGGTGGTGGTGCTTGAGCTCTTCTCTGTTCAACGTAGTTATACACTGCATCCATAAAGTGTTCCATATTTATTGGAAGTGGTTGTTGTTGAGCTTGGCGTGTGGGAGTACGGTCACGACGATGGCATCGTTCTGGAGATCTATCTCTATGTCTCCTTGGAGGCATATTTCTGCAAAATCTCAAGAAATTCCATTACATATGCATGTAGGTCAATACATGTTCATGTGTACACTTAACAAAGAAGTAAACAAATAAGCACAGATGTCACATAAACACGTTGTCCTATGCCGTACGACTTAGACAGACCCAATACGACACTAGAACTCCGGTTTTGCAACCTGGAGCTCTGATACCACTTAAAGATGTAACACCCCAACGTAGGATGCCACATCCCCCGCACCTAAACGCGAACCCGCATATGAAATGGGAAATCAATACATGAGCCTAAATCTAAACGAACGGAAGACCACACACTCGTTAGGCTAGGCGGAGCTAGACAAAACCAGAGTGCGCAACAGTTAAACAGAAAATGGAAGCAAAGAAGTTCTATAAACATGCTAATCAAAAACGTCATTTACAAAACCCAAATCCATAACAATTCATAATTTCATGATCATAATCATATCAATATCACTATGATAAGTACAAAATAAAATAACTTATGAAATGTACCTATCACGACCTAAACTCAAAAGTGAGACTCGAACGACCAACTTCTCTGCCTAGTTCGTGCTCAAAAGACCTGCAAACTAAAAGTGGTAAAAGAGATGTGTCAGTCATATTTCGACTGAGTGAGTGGACTAATGCACACCCACACACTATACATATATAGAGCAAAGCACGTAAAAAGATAAAGGTTATGAATCCGGGAATAGGTTTCGCATACCAAAACATTTTCAATAAAACAATACATATCATATACACATATTCATGTTCATTAACATTAACATTCTTAAAGTCTCTATTCCCGTTTCATAATCCAACCATTTCATTAAGCTCAGCGAGTTCTAGCATTCCCCATTACTTCTCATTACATTACATTACAAATATCAAATCACATTTAATCCCTAAATTTCATTGATGGAAGGATTGGCCAACCCTTAACCATCCATTAGATTACACATTCCTCAAGGGGCAATTAACTGTTGGAAAACAGAATCAGAAAAGCAGCGGAATTTAAAAAAAATTCCAACAAAAGGACCGGGGCTCGCAATTGTGA
>JBBMKE010150708.1:0-15811 GCA_037834125.1 Lippia alba | reverse complement strand
CTGGGATCTCCCTTACCCACAATCCGAGGGCCCGGAACTCAAATAGATTCAAATCAAATACCCATCTTTCAGGGCAACTCATAACTCGCTAGATTCAAATGAAACGTACTAGATTCAAATCAAAGCTTACATATGCTTCATACGTATACATCGTTCCATAAGATTCAAAGGGTGATTCGCAAAACAAACTTATATCATAAGCACTCGTATTTATACATAATAGCAAGATATAACACATGCGAGGGTTCAAAATCAATCCACATAAAGGCCATAGGTTTTCAACTATACAAATCTAACCCTTGCCTGGAAGCAAACTAAGCGAAGAGGCGGATCAGAAGGAGCAAAGACCACAAACACCTCGAGTTCCTAACTTCAAAAAGGGGAAGCTGAGACAAAGAAACACAAGACCGATGACTTAGACTCAAATATGAACCAAATAGACGCTCGGCAAATGCACGTGAATGCAATGGAATGCAATGAGATGCAAAAATGAATTATAAACGCATATGGAATCATATCTCGGAAATTCATAATCGAATGTCACATTCCATACAAATTAACGCATATAAAGTCATATTATGGAAGCATATAAGTCAAAAAAGAGACGAGGGAAACAAACGAATCGAGAGACAAAATGAAATAAACTATGCATGAAAAGGAATCAAGGCCGCGCCGCGTGGCCGCGCGCGGTTTCAGTTAAAATACCGCGTGGCCGTGTGGTATTAATTTCCCAGAAAACTCGAACTTTCCGCGCGGCCGTGCGGCTATTTTTCAAAACATTTTCACAGCTCGAACTTGGCCGCGGCCGTGCGGGTTCCAAGAGCAAAATTCGCGCTGCCGTGTGGCCCTTGCCCTGCCGAAATGAAATGCCACAAACAAGCCAAATTCCATGCAAAACAAACCAAACTCCAAACTTAACACTCCAAAAACAACTTAAACTCATACGCAAACATTCTAAATCACTCAAGAGCATTTAAGACAATTAAATAGCAACGAGGGAACAATGATTCATACGCACATATTCAACGAAACACTCGCATACGCATATACGGCTTCAAACCGGCAAAGGAGCATACAAGATGGCCTAAATGCATTCGAAGCTCAACTAGTTGATGCCAAAATACTCCATACACAATACCCACACATTAAGGCATGCAAAAGCTCAAGCTAGGGGAAAGGGGTCCAAGTGATCTTCCACAATTCAATCCAAAACTCAACACTCATGCATCAATACTTCATATAAGCACATATATCAATCAAAGAGCCAAAATACATTCAAAATGCAATCACTAAGTCATCTAAGCAACCAAACTCGGCCATTACACATATTAGCATTCAAATGCACAAATTGGGAGAAGGGGACCAAGTGATATTGCTCACAAACCACTCATAACCACAATCATGCTTGGAAATCAACTCTAGGGCGCATATAAGGCACAAATTGATCAAAAGTTCACATTCCCTTGCATAATCCCACAAACGCACATTCTTCATTCAAGCCATAATCTCCCTACACATCTATCATGCAAAGAAATCCAAAAATGATCAAGGAATATGCAACAACAATCCCCAAGAATTCCTTCTAATGCAACAAGAATCAATGGAATGCAAGCATGCTTCATATGCCATGAAACCCTCATACTATTCATCATCTTGCTCAAGAACATGCTTCCCACATAAATCCCATGGTCAATGCATGAATATGAAGTCACATGAGCATGGAGGTTCCAAAAACATACATACCAAGTGAAGAAGTCAAATACATAAAGATCTTGAGCTTGTCTTGGGAGCAAAAATGGAGGTTCTTGGGGTTGAGCTCCTTTCTCCTTTTCTTGAGGCTGAAACGTGAGGGGAGGGAGAGACAAAAGGGATGGAATTCTGAAAATGGGAAAGAAAAAGGAGAAAAAGGTCTCCAAGGGTGTACAAGGGGGTCCCACAAAGATATTTATGTGTACGCGGGTGTATACGAGTCGATACGGAGGTCAAAACGAGATCATAAAAATGTAAGGTTGGTCTCGTTGAATCCCATTTTCCAAATGGAACGCAACGTAGGTGTCAAAACTCGAATACGAGTTCCCTAGCTCAATAAACGACCTAAGGACTCAATTAGGCCATAATTACCAAATGACCCCTAAACATGCAAAACTTAACATTTGAGTCCGAAACTAAACACACGAAGGCACAAAACCGAAACAAAACATACAGAAAAGTCCAGAACTCAAATAACTCACGTTAAGCATACTCAGCAATCAAAATCACAAAATTACAATTTACGCGATTAACAAATAATTCAAGTAATTCAAATTATTCAAATTGGGCAAATAAGTATATAAGTCAAATAGTCACGTAATTCAAATTGATCAAATTGTTCAAGTAAGAATGTAATTAGGGATGATATGCAATAATTAAGCATGAAATTAAATGCAAAACGATAAATAAATCCACACGTGGCGTGTACCTGTACATGCGAGAAATCGGGGTGTCACAGTGTTGCTTTAAAAGTCAGCACGGCCGTGTTGGCCTTCCCCTGCATGAAAATCAGCCATTTAACAGCCATCATTCTTCCATTTTAAGTTAAGGCTCAACTCAGCACAAAACCTCAACACAAACCATGCAATAAACCACCTAAAGATCAACACATACAAGCTTCAAATACTAATTCAAGCAAAGGATGCATCAAAGGTTCAAAACTCATCTTCAAGTTCAAGAAACTTAAATCTCATTAATGGAAACTCTTCAATCCAATGACTACCACTCATGTGAAGTGTATACAAGCATTAATGAAGTCATTTAGAGCTCGTAGCATCAAACAAACCAAAAGAAGTCACAAGAAAACAAGTTCAATCACAAGAGAGGTTCTAACCCTTAATATTCCATACACAAGCCAAAACCTATGATCCACACCCTCAAAACCAACACTTAGGCACTTAAAATAAGAAGGAGGAGATGGATATTTAAAAACCAAGCTTACCTCTTGAAGATGGAAGGGATTGATGTGGTCTTGAGCTCAAAATGATGAAAGGGGCACTATTCATTTCCCTTCTTCTCCTTGATCACGGTTTAGAGGCTGAAAAGGGGAATAATTTGAAACAAAAAAGGGACTTAAATTCTGAAAATAAAAAGGGAAATGAGTAAGGGAGAGGTGGGTCCAAGTTTTACTCTTTTTGGACAAGAAATGAGAGAGTTAGGGGTAAAAGAGTGAGCAAAGGTGCTTTAGGCGCGAGGCTCGGTTCCGACGAGGTTTTAGGGTACTAATCGAGCTTAGAAAATATGAGGCTTGGTCCATTGAGTCCGATTCATCGAAAAGAGCTCAAAAGTGGTGACGAAATTCAAATTCGAATTCCCGAGCTCAAGATATGCCGCCCGGAACTCAAGGTAAACTAAGTGCCTATTAGTCCCTTTACGTTCCGTCTCCAAACAACGAGCCAAAACTAAACCAAGCAAAAACCGAAAATACAAAACGAACATATAAATGGGATCTTCACTCATGCATAAACGACATATCAATATATCATAAAGTTCCGAACAAAGATCGAATATAAACGCCAAGCGTAACCGAAGCACTCATGCATAAGTCCCAAGAATTCCAATTAACACTTAGGTAAATAATTCAAAATATCACAAGAATAAGTAATTAATGAATTTAAAAGCGCACTTAGCACACTTGTGACATCATACCTGGAAGTCCATACGATCGGGATGTCACACAATTCACATATTTGTTAGATTGGAAAATCAAATTCAAAGCCCAACGGCTCAAATTCAAAGTCATAGTACAAATTAATAAAATTGAAATATTTGAATCATTCAAATAGCACATATATCACAAGGTCATCATATAAGGGCATCAATAAATTAATTAAAAGCGCAGTTAGCTCACACCCGACGTTATACCTCTACAGGCCTAGTGGACAGAGCATCACGAGGAGCCATTCATTACGAGCATTCTCAAATTCAAAGTTGGTGGTAAATTAGATAAATGGTTAGCATGGCATAAAAACGAACGGATGAAAGCACATGTTGATTGTGTCCACGACATTAGCAGCAAGATGACGGAATTCATACTAGAGAGAATGGACAGAGAGGATAATTGAAAAGCCAACACATTGGCTAAGTTAGCTAGTTCGCTAGATGAGTGCCCTACAAAGAAGAGTCATATTGGACAACAATAACGTAGACAAACTCAAAAGGTCAATACAGTGGAACTAAATTAGAATTGAGTCATCCCAAACAGCCCAAACCCAAGTTCAGTTTGGATCGCCACAAACTGGCTTGAGAATGTAGGAGCGAGGATTCTGATAAAGTGGAACATGCAATAACGATTAAAAAATATACATGAATCTTGAAGTTGTAGATAAAGAAGGATTGGTATTTAAGATGAATGCTCCCGATAAATAAAGAAGAATAAAAGGCATCATAAAAAAAGGGAGAAAAGATAGGAGAACGAGTTGAGACAAACCCATTAAAGAGAAAATATTATAATATAAAAAAATGACCTTAAAATATTTACATATTAATTGGAACTAGCATATAAAATGATTGAGATAATGAAAAAAATAGGGTATTTTGCAGCCAGCTCCCTTGTACTTTCCGAAATCTTCTAAAAAAACTTTGTAGTATGAATAATAACATAAAAAACCCTGAAGTTTTAAAAATTGTACACTTACGACCTCGAACCCCTTGGTGTATTACACGTGCCATTTTTGAGACCAGGCTTCAGTTTTTTATGCATATCTGGATGTGAAATGTCATTTTTACCCTTGTAAGAACCTAAAGTAATTGGTCCTAACATAATTATATTTTTATGTGACCCATAAAACCCTGGTTAGAACCTTGCACTAAAATAAATGTCAATACCTAACAATTGCACCTAACTGTACACTCCAAACACTCTAATTAATAAATTAATTGCACACATATCTCAAAGCCAACAACTGCAACTGGATATATAATAGAATTGTTTTGGGGACATTGGATACAAAAAACAAGCCAACACATGTTCCTAAAAACCACAAAAGTTTAACAAAACCACACGGACCACATGCTGTCCCCAAACAGATGTTGGTCCCCAAAAAATTGTGGTCACAACACAGCAAACTTCACCAAGTTCAAAATCAATAGGAAATAAAGGATGTCAAATTACATGAAAAGCATTCAAAGGCTGCAATATGTAAATCCCACTAGGGTTTCCATATCCTTGCCGGCCTCCACTCCTTAGACCTTTCCCTTATGCTTCTCAGCACTTGAGCCACAGATGGCTTTCTAACTCTTGCAGGATTTGATTAGGAAGCTGGTGCAGAAGTTGCTGCAGAAGCTGTTGCAGAAGAAGATGGTGCAGTTGAGGAAAAAGGTGGTGCTGAAGCTGGTGGCACTTGTTCCTGGACTGATTGAGTAAATGATGAAGCTGTTGGCTGAGGCCTTTTAAGAGGAACATAAATTCTTGAAGATCTACCTGATCTGTTGTATGCAGGTGGCCTAGGAGTAGATCTATTAGATCTAGAAGATTATGGAGGCATTCTTGCTGCATTTTCCTGTTATATGGGAGGTAAATTATATCATTTGCAATATAACTAATATGTACATAACATATACTTATTTACAAACAGATATAACCTTATTTATGTCTGTATTGGAGTTTGAGGATCTTGTCTCTGTAGGTGCTTCTGGGTAGCCCCCTGCAATAATCAAAGTTATACAAAATTAAAATTTTAATTACTTAAATAATAATTAAAAGTTAGGTAACTTACTGTGTAAAATTTAGATCTTGGATTAGTGGGGTTCTTGCAGGATCTCTTATTATGGCCTAAAGCCAGACAATTGCTACAAGTTATAGTCAGACCCTTCCTTGTCCCAGTACTCCCAACTTCATCTACACCCTTTCTTCTTTTCTATTTTGGCCTCCCTGGTTTTCTTGTAAACTGAGGTGCTTTCAGTGGTTCCCAAGGAGTTTTTATGAATTGTTTCTGTCCTGGAAGTCCATGGATCATATATCTATACACAACAAGGTAGGCATCTTTCTTGTAACAGTCATGGATGTAGTCATCACGTTGCAATCTTCTCTTTGCAATTGCTGAGCATGCATGCTTGCAAGGATAACCTATTAATTGAAACATACCACAAGTATAGGTTCTTTGGTCAAGCTTTACCACATAATTATCATGATTGTCATCAACTTGAAATTCCAATTGACTACACCAGATTGTAAATCAATTTCTTGCCAAATCACATTGCTTGTCAACCTTCTTCATCACATTTGGACAAACCTGCCCAACATAATTATCCATTCCTTCCTTCTTAATCTGAATTCTTTGCATCAGCCTATTCCTTATCACTCAAACATGGACACAACGAGCAAGTCTCTAGCTTCTAAGATCATATTATTAAAGGACTCACAATTGTTGTTAATAAGTTTTACTGACTTACAAGTGGTCCTGAAATGAGATCTTGCCCAGTGCTCAGGGGAAATTGATGATAGCCACTCATAGGGAGTTTGGGCCTTTAAAGATTGTCCAATGCTTACATTTTCAAGTTCTTTCATTACTGAACTCCATTCTTCCTTGGATCCAGCAGATGCAGCCCTCCAAAACAGTCGTTTGAGGTCTTGACTCTTCCATTTTGCATAAAAACTCTAGTACAAGTGCCTCAAACAGAATCTATGTTCACTTCCAGGACATACTTGACTCACAGCATCCAGTAAGCCCTTCTATCTATCTTAAATGAAAGTCCATCTATCTTTTCCCAACCCACTTATTTCCAACAATAATTCTTCCAGAAACCATACCCAATTCTCCCTGTTTTCCACTCGTACATAAGACATAGCAATAGGATACAAGTTGTCATTTCCATCCTTAGCTACTGCACACAACAACTGTTGTTAATATCATCACTGCCTGCTGGATCATCTTTAGGCTCAAGGTGAGGTACCTTCTTCCTATTCCTCAATGTAGAGGTACCACTTCCTGTTGGATCATCTTGAGGCATAGGGTGAGGTGCCTTTTTCCTCTTCCTTAAACTCTCAGATTGTTTCTGTTTTCCTTTTCTTTAGCAGCACTTACTTTTTTCTTCTTCCTTATGTACACAGGTTCTTGGGGGATTACATCTTCTTCATGTTCATTAAAACTTAAATCTTCACGAAGATTTAAGTTGAACTGCTCATCAAGAAATGTAAAGTGTTCATCATCCAGTCTTGATGTCTACACATATCATAATAACAAAATTAGAAAATAATCTAACATATGCTCTAGGATATTAGTTAGTTAGTCATAACAAGTAAAGTATGCAAAGCATCAAAACTCATATTTAAAGTCTCCCCATGATCATGATCAACTTCTGATCTTGAGGTTTGCACACTTTTCTCATTCATATTTGAAGTCTCAACATGATCATGAACATCATTCAGACCTGATGTCTGCAGACCTTCCTCATTCACATTTGTAAACTGCACATAATCATTCACATTTTTAAGACTCATGTTATTTAAACAGACAATATCAGAAGAAAATACCAACATATGCTCTACAATACCTCATTAAGATTTGAAGTATATAATGCATCATCATTCACATTTAATGTCTCCACATAATCATGATCAGCATTCACCTTTGAGGATTGTACACCTTCCTCACTCACCCTGCAAGTCTGCACAGAATGTATAAGGTTAGAAATATCTAACTTATATTGTATTAAGAATGTATTAAGTTAGCAAATATCCCACAAGGTCACCAATATCTAACTAACAATGTATAGTACCTCATTTAGGTTTGAGGGTTGCATCAGTTCCTGCTCCTGTGTCAGATCAGGTACATCTTGGGACTGTGAAAACAATCTCATAACCGCCTCTGTACTTCTCCTTCTTCCAGTTGATGTACCAGGCTCATTGATATCTGCATTTTGTGTAATAATAGGTTCTACAACAGGTTCTATCATAGGTTGTTGTTCTTGCTGGGGTGGTGGCCAACCAGGAAAAGTAAGATACTTGATTGTTTCTGGCTCCTCACCATCTCTTTCTTGACTTAAAGAGAACTCAGATCCATCAACATCAAACGCTGCAAAAATTCCTTCATCATCTCTCACAGAGTACAATAACACTTGACTTGCAACACGGTGTGTATTTATTAAATCTACAAACGCACAATGTCCCCAGATCACAGCATGCTCATCTGTCATCGGAAGGTGAGGTGTTTGTAATAGAAGGTAACACAACTCCCCTTCCCACCAGCATCCATATACAGATCTCATAACCTTTTCCAATCAAAATAATCCAAATCAAATTTCCCTACGTACACCTTCTTTCCATTTACATATGTTAGAGCACCACTGCGAATCACAACCCATTCACTACCAACATGCATGTACATTTCCTTCATTGGATCATCAGTTTCCTCCTTCATTCTGTAATTTTACAAAAAAAAAAAAAAATAGATTTAGGAACACCAACACACACCCCCGTACTGTATCTGTACAAATTCGCCAAAAACCCCTCTTTTCTAACAAAAAAAAAAAACCCTTGCAGATTCAAGCACTTCCAAAAGATTAGAAGTTTTAGGATAATCAAAGTAGATTCGTCAATACAACAAGAATGTAAAAAACCCCCGTTTGCAAAATAAAAAACCCTATCAGAGGCAACCACAATGTAGAAATTAGAAATTTCAGAGTGAGAAAACCCTAGATTCATCAAAACTCGAAAAAACACCCCTTTCAACTAAAATGGAACAATGTATGCATAGACAGTAGAAAACCTCTCTTTCATAACCAAAAAAACCCTAACAGATGCAAGCACTTCGAAAAAAGGTTTAAATTTCAGAATAATAGGCCCTTCATTCGTCAAATATCGGGAAAAAAAACCAAAACAAGAAGAATGTGGCAAGAATTTCCATGCTTTCCACATATAGAGGATACTAAGCCCTAAATCGCGAAAGAACTCACTTCGAAAAATGCAAACCTGGAAGGGGCGAACACTTTGTCGTCTTCAATCGGTTTTGAAGCGTGGAGAATCCTACTCAACTTCAAGCTCCAAATCTCTGCAACCGTCGTCTTCGTTTTCCCGCTCACTTTGCCAGAAGATGTAAAATGTTAATTTTGGTTTCACTTAGGGTAAGTGTGGGTAAAAAGAGTTAAAACACGTTTCAATTATCAAAAGGACAATTAAGGAATTTCACCCTCAAAATGTGCCAGATTTCTGTGAAGGGGCGGTGGGCCTAAGTTTAAAACCAAAAGGTTTTTCGTTTGATTTTTCAAACCACAGATTTTTTCAGTCACTTTTTTAAACTACAGGGTTTTTTGGGTCGTTAGCTCATTTTTTTCTTAATAAACATATAGATATGTTTGTGTACATGTATATTATATTATTTTTTTTCTATTTGATAAAATAATATAAGTTATATATAGTATATTATTAATTATATTATTATATTTTAAATTAACTATATAAACAAATTTATAATCGATCACGTTGCATCTCTATATTCATCAAGGAAAAATGAAATGATATATATTGTGAAAGACTTAGTTATTATTTTTCCTCTATCTATAATAATGCATCTAAATTTATATAATTATTAAATAATTTATATCATAAATTAATAATTAAAAATTCGATTAAAATCCGATATCCGTCCGAATCCGCATTATATCCGTATAAAGAGGATATTATCTGAACCTATCTGATTCATAAACGGATAAGAATATGATAATCATACATCCGATTCGTTTACCATTCCGTTTACGGTCCTACTTTTAACATCATCATTTCTAAAATACAAATAATTTGTACTGGAAGACAAGTGGGATCTCGATAATGTAACGTAATTTAAATTACTAATTGAACAAATACAGCACCTTTTTTTCTTTTGGCAACAGAACAAATACAACACTTAAAAAAGATAAAAACAAATACAATCAACGTTTTTTTTTATTATACAACACTTGGAAATTAACATTATTGATACTATCATAATTCATAATACAACGTGTCGAGAGGCGGAACCAGAGGCATGTGGCAGGGCCCCGATTCTTCTCCCTATATGTCTTTACCTCTTTTCTATATATTACATTTTATATAATAATACAAAAAATTCTTTTAATATTATTACATTTTGTGATTTTGTTGCTTAAAGTTTTTATTTTATTAATTTCGCCTCCTTAACTTATCTCTCTGTGCTGATACAGTGATAGTTGAAACTTGAAAGATGACGAATTTCTAATTAGTAATTACATTTAATTTTCTATCTATCTAATCAATGTCATAAGTCACAGCGTCTCTTTAAAATCCTCCCCCAAAATAACTATATAAACCCGCGTGATAATAGTACTTACTCTTTTATCTTTTATTTTTTGTGAAGGAAAAACGTACAAATGTCAAGCGACTGTTAGTCCGAGTACCACCCCTCTTGAAAATCTGCCAAGTCCAACAGAGCCACAGAATAGTTGGCAAGGTCTGAAGATTCAAATTGACCAAAAAGCTAAGTTTGAAAACCAGAAAAAGTAATTAAAAGGAAAAATTAACTATAAATTCGAATTGAAACTTTTTGGTCGGTTTACAATTTTTTCTTTAAATTCCTGTATAAGTAAGAATTTTTGTCCATGAAACGCAAGTAACCAATCTATATTAATTTATTGAAATCAAATTTCAAGAATCACCACCGTCACAAACTTTGCAAGAAACAGCTCTTAACCTAATTGTCAACATCTGTTATTATCATCCACCTTCCCTTTTCTGCATCATTTTTGGAGGATTTGCATCACAACATTGGAGATTCTTCCGTTGTATTAATATGAATTGTGTAAAGAAAATTGTATCCTAGGGGTATCGTCTGTGGAAAATTATGAAAAAATTCTCAATTATGAACTCAATTTTTAGTTTGCGCCTTAAGTCGAAAATTTTTTTAGTTCACTCCCCATATGAGAATCAAAATTTGACTTTACTCCCCAATTTAGGCAACAAATACGATATATTGCGATTTAAATACGCGATATCACGATTTGAATACGCGTCAGGAATATCGTATTCAAATTGTGATATGGCATATCTAATTAGCTATATGTCGTACTTGTTGCCCAAATTTGGAAGTAAAGTCAAATTTTGATTCTTATTTAGAGAGTGAACTAAAAAAATGTTGACCTAGAGTAAACTAAAATTTTTTCTAACTCATGGGAATTTTATAAAAATGCCCCGTGATTTTGAATATACTGAAAAACTAATCAATTTCTTTATAAGTATAATATATTCTTCTACCCAATTAGATGAAAGAAATATTAAATCTTTAAAAAGTAATGATAACTTGTTTTCGATAATAACATTAGTAGTAAAAAAGGATCCGTTTACGATCATTGATGATGAAACCAAAATCCTAAATTACAAATTACTTCATAACTGATCGCAATATATACTCGATTTATCTAAATAATCTAAAATTTATGCCTATCCTCCATCAGATATTATATATGGTGTGGTTTTGAAGCAAGGATCATCAGCAGCCCCTACTGTTCGTTTATCAGTTTATGAAACAACATAAAACGTGTCATTTCCTTATTCATCTTAAATTCTTCTCTTTCTTATTTTTTTGTAGTTAGAAAAATTACATTCACATATTCTGAGGTTTGTGCTAATTACAAATCAATCCCTCTTCTTTTGATAATTATATAATAATTCCTAAAAATACTGTTTCAATTACAAATCAATCTTTATACAGGGGTTAATATATAATTGAAATAACATTTTTAGGAATTAATATGTAATTATTGAAATAAGATAGATTGATTTGTAATTATGACAAATTTTAGGATACTGAATGTAATTTGCTCTTTTTTTAAATTCTTCTGATGTAACGTTTTTGTTTGATATTTGTCTGTGTGAGATTCTCATACAATGAAAACGTGTTGGGGATGGGGAAAGGCTCCTCCTCCAGTCCTCCTCATTTACGCAACTGTTGTTTTTCTGTTTTTTTTTAACGCAACTGTTGTTCTTGCCGCTGGGAAATGCCTAATCCAAATTGCTTTCTCATTCAATTCATTTCTGATTTACTTCCTGTAATTTTCCAATACACCATTGAGAAATGAAAATTTTAACGAGCATACACCATGAAACAGGAAACTTTTAATATCCGACTTGTACTGGAACAGAACAACAAGGCTAATATTAATGAGATGTAGAACTAATACAAAGCAGCCTTGAGTCATAATCAAAAGTAAGCAAAATAAATCTAGCATTTCCGATTATTTATCTTCATCGCGATCTAGTTAAGAACACAGCGAACAACAACAGAAAAAACCACAGATTTTACCACGGAGCTGCGAGAGATCGGTAGTTTATCATTTCGTAGAACGATCAGCAGTCGCCGGCATTTCCTCCGCCACCTTAGCCGGCGGCTGCGGCGGCAGGTGAACTCCTCCACCTCGGCCGCCGCTGTGGTTTTTCTCTTGCGTCGGTGGAGGAGGCGGAGCTTCCGCGGCAGCCGACGGCGGAGCAATGTCCTTCAAGATATTGTCCGGCATTACGAAGACACCCTGCGACGGACGACGCTGGTGGCGGTTAGTTCTCTGAGACATTGTTGCGAGGTACAATGGATCTGCGGTAAAATAAGGCCAAAAGAAAAATGGCTCAGAAACTTTGATAGTGCAGATAAAATGTTGCTGGTTGGTGATTTTATATAGGAGGGTTAAGTCAAAGATTTATCCATTCACATTGGGATTCTGCAGTAAATTGCCTATTTTGTGAATCCTAATCGAAATCATGAACAACTTTAATTTAATGCATTAAGTTTTGTCAATTTTATCCGTATGACCGGGTTACCCTAACAATTGTTTGTATACATTTTTATATTCTAATTCTCTCTGAATCATTTCCTCATATTACAATAATAATAATAATAATCTTATTACATCTAAAAAGCAAATAATTTTAATACGAACCTAATTTGATTAAATCAATATAATGATGAGATTAGAATTACATGTTGATCAAATAACAAGTATAATATATTTATCATTATGATTCATTCAATTTAACCAAATCGAAATTGGAGTATAATTTTCCCATAAAAACGCCTTTTTTTTTAATAACTTGTGGTTGCTTAGGCAAAATAGACTAAAAAACCCAAAAGTATATATAGCAAATTTCATTTTTCTCAACCACCCCAACAATGTAATGTTATGTACCTCACGAAATCACGTGTTTAAGACAAGAGGACGTAATATGTGAAAATAGAATTATATTTGTAGTTTTTTTTTTATCTAACTTGTCAAGAGTCAAAATTTACTTTTGTGTTTGTGTGTGCACGGTGCACCATAACTCTTTCTAATTTATTCAAGTAATATAGTATTATTAATCTGAACTAATTGCTATTTAATTAAAAACAATATAAGTATTTTAAAGGGACGGAGTTGTGCATGTTACGTATCCCTGCTACTATCATGTATTTAGTGATTCCATATCCAGATTCGATGTATTTAAAATTTAGGTTAGCACATATTATTATAACAACAGATGAATCTGGATTTAATATAGAATTTATCGTTAATTAAACTGTTATATAAAGTTTTGAACTTTTTATTATCATATCATCATACCTTATATCGAAATATATCAATATACTTATCCTAATGTATCTTTTACTACTAGCGTCCATCTCTGAGTCATCTTTCAATTTTATCTGGATGTATACGTAGTTAAGTGCTTTTGATTTGTTTTATCTCATAAATATTTTTTCTCAAATATATTGTTTAATTTAATGTGATCGAACTCTATTCTTTCAGCTTCCCAAAGACCGTTAGTCCTTTAATATTACTAGGACAGAGTATAGTCGTATAAGAAATTATTAGTTGTCCAATATTATTTTTGTTGGTTAACTTTATGAAATTTATTAGTTAAAATTGATCAGTTTTGTTTATATATAAACATCCAATAGATAATCTTATGTTTTGAAGTTGTAAAAAGTCTCCAATAAATTAATTATAGTTAATATTATAATATACCAGTTAGGTTTTACTGAGTTGTAATTAATATTATGTTAGATATGCTAGATTACATTTAGTTCCACAAAATCATAATTTTATATAATCACACCAACCTTTCATGATTCATAATTAAGGTTAATCAATGTTTTGTAGCAGAATAAAATTTATCAAATAGTACCAGGGGCGACTCCAGGATTATTAATTAGTGGGGTCAAAGTTTTTTATTTTATTTTTATCATCACTAAATAGATCTTTATTAATTATATATTTAAATTTTTATAAAATATATTAAAATATATGAACTACTAAAAAAATCTCACTAAACTATTACAAAAAATAATTAATTTAATCTACATAAAATGATAAAATCAATTTATCATACATTAACAATTAGTTTATTTGAATATATTGAAATATATTAGTTGGTTAACATATTATAAAATAGTGTTTACTTCATTGTGAAATTAACCTTGATTTGACGTGTAAACTCATATCTACTAGTGGGCCAATAATTTAATTTAATAAATTCAAAAGATTATTGTAATATTACTTAACTTATCAAATTTCTATGCAGAAACAACTGTATCCAATTAAATTAAAATTTATCCATGTAAATTAAATAATTTACTTTATTAAACTGGATATATTAATATTTAATATATCAATTTTTATGTTTACCAAAATTTTGTAAGACTCCTATACTGTTGGCAAAACCCAAGAAAATATAAGAATATGTTATGCATTTAACAACTTCCAAAAGGAATTGTTAATTAGAACAATCTATTGTAGAAAATAAATTTAATCGGATATTTAACAAAATTTTAATATGATCATATTAAATTCAACTAAATAATAAATTATGAAAATAAATGTTTTCTAATTGGGAGGGTCGATTACGAATTTTGTTAATTATAATATGGGGTCAAAATAGCATAATTATATAAATTAATCAAATATTATAAGTTAAATATTACAAAATTTTATTTAGAGCAAAATTTTTAGTGGTCAAGTGACCCCACTGGAGTCCATATGGAGTCACCCTTGAATAGTACCAAATTCAAATCCGAATAATCTAATATCATTGAACTAATACAAAATTAAATAAAACTAAATAAAATAAAAAGAATTACTCCATCCTAATCAACAATTTCTAAGCATATTATAGGGGTGTTTTTGTTATCAACACACTAAAAAAACACTTTTTTGTGACAAAATAATTTATCGCGATATATGACAATTTTGTCACAATAGATGTAACGATTATTTTTGTCACAGTTTCTGTCACAACAGGCCTACCATATAAAGTTCCCGACGACAATTTCTACGTTCATCACAATAGGTTGGTGACTAACGTACTTTTGTCATGATAAACTCCATTATTGCGACAAATGTATTGTTACAACACCGTATATGTACTGTCACTGCAATTCGATTTTGTCACTAAAAGTCCGGTCAAATGACCACTTATTATGACAAATATTTTTGTCACAACATCATATTTCGTCATAAAATAATTAAACAAAAAAAATTAAAAATTTTATTTATGATACCCAAACAACCCCCGACACAAACTACACTCATCCCCCGAACTAACCAACACCGAATCCGTCGAACTAAGCATGAACCAACGCGGAAATTAATTATTTTCATTAATTGCGCTAATGGGGAATCGAACTTGGGTCTCCATGAAAGAATATTGACCCTCAACCAATTCGGACGACTCATTTGATATTATTATTATTATGTCTTTTTAATATATTTAATGACAATGGAATATATTTATGAACTAATTTCAATTAATTATGTAAATATTTTTGTGTTATAAGTTAAAAAAATGAAATTTCAAATATATGATTAT
>JBBMKE010150491.1:0-15815 GCA_037834125.1 Lippia alba | reverse complement strand
TTTGCTTCAAGACTATCAGATCTGCTGATTGAACTACCTGATAGATCCCTTGCTGAAACACCATCGGCATGTGTAGTTATCTTGTCATCATTTCCCAATTTCAAGGACTTGGAATCGACAGCGGCAACTTTTCTTCACATGAAGCGCGACAGTTTTAGGTAAGTGTTGGAAATCAGATGAAGGGACGGGCGTTTTTGAACTTTTCATATATTTGAAAGAAAAATGTACATACATATAATTCACATAAATTCTATGCTTGAGAAGATCGAATTTTATAAACGCTTTTGATTTACCCTTTTCAACTCGACCCAAGTTAGGGTTGTTACAGTATCTCACCACTAATTAGTTCTTCACAACAATCCATATATCATTCTCAGGTGATAGACACATGATTTAGGAAGTTTTGAGGAAGATCAACACATGATTCATTTGTAAATTGATATTCATAATGACTTTCTTTCCTCTCAATTAGTCGTGAGGAACTAATTAGTAGTGAAATATAATCAATTCAAAAAATAATTCATGAAAAATCCTACCGGAATGGGTTCATCTGTAATTTTTCTAACTTGAAAGGGTGGGTTGTGTAATATATTCATCTAAGGGGTATGAGTTGTAATTACCCAATCTCACAAGGGGTGTAGATGTAAATAAGTCTAAAATAATATATAAAGTAAAAATCAACCTATCATATTTTTTATTTGATTAAAAATCTCAAAAAAATCACAAAATTCCACATCATCAAAATACACAAAAAGTCAAATAGTCAAATGTGGTTTTCAAATATATAATTGTATAGATAGATAGATACTATCTAATGTAGTTTAGTACTTTTGTGATATCTTATTAGTCTCTCTCTCCACATGTATATATTTGGTCTAATGTCTTTCTCTCCACATGTATATATTTGGTCTAATGTAGTTTGGTACTTTTGTTATATCTTATTAGTCTCTCTCTCCACATGTATATATTTGGTCAAGGAAAGTTTCATATTTGAATTTTATGTACGCGCATCAACTACAGATGGAAAATAACATGATAGTTACTTCATTATTATTTTATTTTCTTAAAAGATGATCAATATTGATTCTCCAATTATTCCTTGATAAGACTCGAATCCATAACCTCCCGATTCATAGGTGCAGATGCTTATCACTAAACCATCTGCTCGTCTTTAGTTACTTCATTACATGTTTGGTTTGAAAAATTAATTTTCAGCCAAAAATTAGCCTTGCTTGGTTTATAAAACTATATATGCTCTCGTTATATATATTCCATCAACAACTAAACTTGAAAGGGAAATCTTAACTACATAAGATTGAGATACTTGTTTTATACTTTTATTGTATCATAATTATTTTATTTTATTTGAACGTAAGGGTTTTTTGTTCTAATATTTTCTCCCAAATTGCAGACCTACACCTCATCTGTACTGATAGCGTTTGTTAATCGAATTCGTAAATAAATATTGCAATTATAACTGTTTTAGTTTGAATAATTCAGTATTATTTCCTTTTCTTAATAATAATAATAATAATAATAATAATAATAATAATAATAATAATAGTTCATTTACATTTAGACCCGAAGAAATAAAAATCTATAATCACATATCACTTAATGAAGTGTAAGATTTACACCCTCTCGTAAATTTAACAATTATATTACCCAACCGAAGTAAGTCAAAATTTTGAGACATTATTAAATTTATAAGGGGATATAAATATAATTCTTAAATTAATTAAGAAATATAATTATAATTATTTAACTAAAAGGGATCAAATTGTAATTCTGTACATTTTATTGGGTCCAAAAGAATATAGAGAACAACTTAAAGGGTTTTATCGTCTTTTCACAATCTGACGTAGTGACGTTGAGCGCAAAATAAAGCACTTATGGCGATTGAAATTCTATTCTGAACTCACCTTTCATACATTTTCTCCGTTCAAAAACTCCGCGCCGTACAACTTTCTCCGATCAATTTCCGTCTCGTTTCCGGCATCGATCTGATCATCTCAAGGTACGCAACCGTACCTCTTGGATTATCGCGAGTTATTCGCATTCCTCATCTCACATTTCTCGAATTTCGCCGAAATTGGGTTGATTGACAATGTTTATCGATTGAAATTCGAAACGGTGTTCGGCATTAGAAATGTGAGACATTGGAATTCATTTGAAGAGAATCGTTTGTAACTTTGTATTGATCGTCATTGTTGTTGAACTGAAGGAACGTTTTCGACATTTTCGGGCGGAAAATGAGTCAAGTATTCGAAGGTTACGAACGCCTATACGGCGAGCTTTCTGCGAAACTATCCAAAAGTATTACCTCAACTCGTGTGTTTGATGGAGGTAAGACAGGATTCATTCTTCCTTGTTGTTTTCATGAATGATGATTCATTTATATTTGTCTCATTAGAGTAATCTGTTGTATACGAATTGATAATCATACGAGTTAATATGGTCTATGCGTCTATCATTTGGAGGAGCAATTGTAAATTGAATTGCACGAGAGTTGTTAGAACTTAGAAGGTGGTGCTATTTAACTTGGTGGCATTGTAGGAACAACAATCGTATTGCGAACTAGAACGAACATCTCGAATGTTCGAGCATTTTTACTCTTGAATATATTAAGTTTTCAGTTCAATTCAGTGAGGACTTAGGATCATGTTTCCATCTGAATATGTTTGTGCAGATTTGCTGAAGTTCATGTCTATAACAATGAGATGTTATGCCTCAGCGGAAAAGAAATAGAGAGAGAGAAATTTTATGTTATTTTAAAGCAGCTAATGTGATTGTGGTGCTCTAAGGACATTGATCTCCAGGAATTCCTATAGTTTTTGAGTGATCTACACTACACATATTGTTTAAGCAATCTCTTCAAAAAGCTCTCTTAAATTCAGTCTGAAATCTGGCTTCAGTGAATACTAAAATCATATTGTTTGATCTCCTTGCTGTAAACTGACATCGTGATTGGCTTGATCTTGTTGTAATAGGTCCATGGTCCTTTCTTTCTTTTTCTTTTTTTTTTTTTCGGTTGTGTGTGTGTGTGTTAAAATGTCAAAAGTTCTTATTGTCCAAAGAACCAAGAGAAGATCTATAACACCACAAGTTGCCTAGATCGAACTTTTAAGCCTTATAAATTTACAGGTTGTAGTAGACATAGTTAGTTCATCACTCATCAGCTCACGGAAAATAGGGTTGTTTCATTTTATATGCTTCTATGGTGTACATAATTGCTTCCATTTGCCGAATATGGTGACTATGCCATCTTTCACAATTTCAGAGCAGAAGAAACAGGAAGTCTCTGAAATCAAGGGAAGATTGGAAGATGCTGAGGCACTGGTAGGTGACTACTAACAGGCAGCATGCATATAATTAATAATATCGAAAGGCATTTGAAAATTGAAACTCTAGACTAACATAAATTCTGCTCATAACCCTAGATTCGTAAAATGGATCTAGAGGCTCGAAGCCAGCCCCCAAGTACGAAAGAGTCACTCCTTTCCAAATTGAGAGAATATAAAACAGATTTGAAGAATTTGAAAACTGAAATTAAGAGAGTCACGTCAGCTGATGCCAACCCAACAATGAGGGCTGAGTTGCTGGAATCAGGACTGGCAGATATAAAGATGGTAATGACCCTACTATTGTTCTTTTTTTACTTATGGAATAAATTCTTAGTAATTGAGGATTGATTGATGAGAAGAACATGATTCGATGCCTCATGTACAACTGCCCTCATCTCATTTGTCCTCTATGATTCTATCTTTGTTTCACTTATCTTGTGTTTAGAGCAAAATGAATAACCGCGCCCCTTCACTCTTCCCTCTTAAGTAATTTGCATTATTTATGACTTCTGTTGTTCTCAATTTTTTCAAATGATTGATAGTTCCTTAGGTACATTTTCTTCCCATAAATAATGTAATCATTTTTTAGCATAATATCTTGCATAGATGGAAACATTATTATTTCATTCAAATTGATTTCCAAAACACATACAATCGAAATATTCGACATACTTGCAAGCCAAAAGATGCCAATTTGCCTGGCATTTTCTGAACTTTGTAATATCTTGCTGTTTCCTCTAATATTCCATGGTAGTGGAGGATTGGTTTTTTGCCTGCATATGCACTTTCATGTTAATTAATATGATGAACAGGCAACAGGTGATCAGAGAGATAGGTTATTGATGTCCACTGAAAGATTAAATCAATCCGGTGAAAGGATTAGGGATAGCCGAAAAACGGTCCTGGAAACTGAAGAGCTTGGAGTCTCAATCCTTCAAGATTTGCACATGCAACGTCAATCCCTCCTGCATGCAAATAGCACAGTATGTCCTACATCTTTCATTGTTTTCTATTAGGGATAATTAGGAACAATCCCTGAGGTTTAGAGAAAATATGGATTTCCCTTGGGGTTTTAGAAAATATGGATTCCCCCTGCCCCATTATCTCCTTCGAAATTTGACAGAATTTGCAATTTTACTATTTTACCCCTAATATGTTGAAACTCAAGTGGTATATGTAAATAAAGAGCCAAAAGACAAGGGGTTAATGCAAGTACTAAAATTCTTAGGGTGTTTGCTGCAAGTACTACTAAATGATATTTTGATATTTTTGTGGAGAACTAATTTTGTAGAGTTTATGAATGCCTAATTTTTTTGTTGTACATATTGGTTATCAATGTTTATATTGGAATGCTATTCATTATATTTAAGTTAGATGCATTTGGGATCACCGTGCGCGGATTATCTGTTTAAATAACTCAGCACATATTTATATGAATTTATTAATGCATTGATTAATGTTGGTGTTTGTTGTGATTTTCTATTTTGAAAAGAAAATTTGTTATATCAAACGAACAAGTTTAGTTAAAACTTACGCAAAATATACTTCAAACTAAGGCATAAACATGGATGAAATATCTAATTCAATTCGATTTATAGGTGTAGGCAAAATATAAACATGAAATTAAATTACATATTTTCAAATTTAAAAATACAAATCTAATCAACATTACAAATATCCTTACACTTTTCATATTATCACAATATACCCCCAAGGGTGGAATTGAAAATTTTAAAAATAAAATTGCTAATGTAGTCGAAACTTAACCTTGTAATCCATATTTTTGCAATACCTCATGACGTAGTAGCGTAATTATCCCTTTTCTATCATTCAGTCTTCTTAATGACACTTGTCGACCTTTTCAGTCTTGTTTTCTAGGGAAACTTCTGTTCAACCTACTTTAGTTTACATCTCGCATAGTATATATACTAATTACTAATTAGTTATTGAGATTAAAATGATAAAAAAAATATATATATATTTTGCAGCTTCATGGAGTGGATGATAACATCAGTAGAAGCAAAAAGATTCTGACTAATATTTCGAAAAGAATGAGCAGGAACAAGTGGATACTTGGCTCCGTCATCACAGTCTTGGTTATGGCGATACTTCTCATTCTTTACTTCAAGCTCACCCATTGATTATCAGGTGTGTCGCCCTATTTTTTGTGTTAAAATTCAGAGGTGTGTCGGTGTAATATCGATTTTGGTCACTTCATGTTGAATGTGTATGTTTACAATGTAATCCGTGCCAATTGTACATTGTAATCCTGTGCAGTAGACTGATGTTTGTGTAGCTGGTATTCGTAAATCGTAACCTTGTACAAATGTTCTTTTTATTGTAAGTAAAGCGATGACTGTCAACTGGTCGGATTTGAATCCAACTCTGATCAACATGTTTAATAGATCATTATGATATTCATAGAGAATTGAGTGCAGAACTACGCAAACCTATTAGAAATCAGAAGTTAAATTCTTAATAATATTCTTATGAAACATTAACCTCATGATAATTTCTCAAATATGAACTTTAATAAGACGTAATGCGAGTAGAGTAGCATGGTCATGTTTCAGCTACAGAAAAACATGACTAAAGCTATAACAGATGTTACAATGGCTTCCCCTTCTTCAAAAAATGAAACCATGCGTCTATTTATACCTTTTCCTCTAAAAAAGAGTTAATAGTACAAAATTTAGTAAGAAAAGTAGGGCATTTGACACAAAATCATGATATAGATCTCCTGCCAAAGTACAAGCACAATGCTCACTACCTTCTTACTAACAGCCAACAATTTCAAGGAGGTCGAACATCTTGTATGCTGTAACAACATCAAGCAACAGGATTAACACGCTTTTGTAAACTGGATCATAGGGAACTAATAACCCCAACTGTAATATTTGGGAAACAAGAAGGGGAAAACGAAGTACCTTGATAGAGTAAAGCATTCATCATTGGTGCATTCAAGCATCGTTGTCAGGCAAAAGATCTAAATTAGCAATTTGATCTTCGTCATCATACTCTTCATCTTCTTCTTCGTCATCTTCAGCTGAAGCAGGTAGCCCGTTAAGGTCCACATTAATACCATTTACCTTCCTCACAAACTGGCCTCTCAGACGAGGTCTACCTTCCGCAAGTTTTTTCCGGTTCACATACCTGATCTTCTTCTCAAAGCATCTTTCTTTCCTCTTCTGCCTGAACTTCAACAAGGCTGCCTCCCTACGATCAAATTTACTCAACTGCCCTCCATTCGAGGTAGAATTTCCAAGCAACTGGAATGGCTGTGGGTGAGGCATTTGGCCTGGCTGTAGGCACATGCCAAAGGGGTAATATGGATAAGATGCCATTCCCGGGATATGATTGTACTGGGGTAATAAAGCAGAATTAGCATGGTTGTGAATATCCGGCAGGTTCTTGTGATACATAGATGCTGATGTCATTGTTGCACCAGACATGTAATAAGGATAGGCAGAATGAGTATAACAATCATTGGCTGAGTCATTTCTTATAATCAAATGCTCTTGGGATAATTCTTCTGAGTTCCTTCGTTGGGAGATCTCAAGTGATAGAGGTGGAGTAGCAGACCTTTCGGTAGAGGAAGGTTGGGGGATGCTGTTACGGGTAGGATAGTCGTTTCCTATTGAATGGTTTTGGAGGGTGATGAGTGTGCCATCCTGTTCTTGTATGTGGGGACTCACTTGACCATTTACTATGGGGTTCTCGACAATCCTTGCTTGCTGAGGTGTGTTTTCATGAAAAGGAGAAAATCCCTGGTTGTTGCTTTTGGACGTGCTTGTTTTGACATATGTGAAAAAGGCAGAACATTCGCCAATCTTCAGTTCACTCTTCCTAGGAAAAGATGACATTTGTCCTGAAAACAGTTCACGGAATTACGGAAACACTTGAATATAAAGAACAAATCAGACTAATAAAGTTCAATAGGTGGTTCCAGTTCATTATTGGAAAAATCAAAGGCACCCCTCTTAAACTAACAAAAGAATATGAGATGCAGAAAATTAACTCTACAAAAGCAGAAACTTGCTATACAGAAACTGTTGCAAGAACTCCATAGAACCATAGGCATAAAAGGAAATCGTATAGAGAGCTGTAACACTATCAGTGAATTGCTACAGAAACATCAGAAACATATGTTCAGATGGCCAAACAAACAGAATACTATCTGAATATGCTACTGGAAAATGAGAGAATTCCTTTAGTAATTTATAGGTTGTCAACAAATTATATTAGTATTTCATAGGCTGTCAACAATTGATTAACGATCCACTCACCTGTACGTCTGTCACTTATTCCTGGTACATCAGGCAGACACTCTGGAGGAGTCCCAGATGCAGTAGAGATGGCAGCAGTTGTCTGAAAATATCAATCAGACTATCAGCGACAAAAACAAAATGAAGTCATGAAGCATATTTGTTGATTAAAACTAATCAATCACGGGGAATATTTAGCGCCCAGTTCTCTCTCCCTCTTTATAATTGTAAAAGTTCCTTTTTAAGTTGGCCCAAAGCCATGAATCTGGCATTCTACTTGTACTTAACAATTAAAATGATTAAAAAATAAAACCCACCTCATCTTCTTGATGGATTGGAACACAGGTCTCTGGGTTAGTACTCTTTCGAGATTTGTCGTCCGTATCATCGGAAAATAAAGTGGTACTATTGGTATTGGCATCGCTATGGTCCGAAACAACCAGATCAAGATCATAACTTATAATGTTCTTCTCCACTAGTCCAAGCTGTCCATAGAAAAACAGTGGATGCACAATCATTTGCAGATACAATAAACTAATATGTAAAAATATGGTTGATATACTTCATAGAAGAAAACATCAGGAGAGCTAGCCCGCACTCCAGGTAGAAAATCTGAAAACATGACCAAGTATAAGATGGTTTGCTCTAAGGTAGAGCCGGTATTAGGAAACAGTCAACTTATTTAAGCAAGAAACACAATTAAGTTTTTTTTTTCCCCCTGCACATGGTTTGTGCAACTCGCCTATAACAAGACTGATTAGTAAGAATAGACAGTCATCCATACAACTATCCTCAACAGGAAGAAAAAAAAAAGGAAAAAATAGCCGATACCTTGTCAAACTAAATCATGCAATAAAAACAATATATACCATTCGCCGCCTTCTCCACATGTGAGTCCACAAATTCAAAAGTTCATTAGTACGTAATGGTTTGACGAGATAGTCCGCTGCTCCAAATTTCAGGCACTTGACAACAATAGGGACCTCATCCTGAGCTGACATCACTAGCAAAGAGAAAGACAGCACAAAGAATGACAAGCAAATTAGTATCTTCTACAAACATAAACATTAAAAACCAACACGCACTACAGACATAAGGGGAAAAAAGTGGGAGGGAAAAGCTAATACTTACTGATTATGGGAATGCGTCTCAACTCTTTGTCCCTCATGATATATTTTAACAGTTTCAATCCTTTAGACATTGGAAGATCAACTTCAGACAGAATAAGATCTATGTCAGGCCCCTCTGCGTTCAGTGCATCAATCACCTGTCTTGGAGACTTCACGCAAGTCACTGCAAAGCAAGGAACATTTCCACAGTTACATACAGCATCCAAATACCACATGCATGACAGTTAAATGCAACAATTGATTTTATGATGAGCATAGGGAATTTATGACCTAAACAGTAGTAGCCCCATCAACTTATAGGATCTATAAGTACTACTTTCTGACCTTCTGAGTTATGGTCCAATTTCAAAGCACAACTAGTCAGTTAAGCTTTATAACACTAACGTAAGAATGGAGATACTTCGAGCTGCATCCATTTCATTCCACTATTACTTCTTTACTAAAATGCTCTCCCTCCTCCGTATTCCTATTTCCTCGTTTACTGGGTCTAAAGTCGGCTCAAGCCTTCCCAGGTGGCACCGTGGCAGTGTCGAAGCATCAAATAAAAACCCGTTCTCAAGTTTAATTTGATGCAAGTTAGGCTTCTTACGGAGTAGCTATGGCCTATTATATTCGACAATTTACCAACTTTCAACCCCAAGGATGTATGCATCCCAGAAACACATAATCGGAAGACATGAATTCCATCTTCCTCCGTCAAGTACTTAAGCATCAACTACTAAGATCATCAAAAGCTCAACAGCAATTTAAGAAGAAAAAAGCACTGCACTTAACACTTAATTCGACCTAAGAATGAAGATAATCAATAACAATAACTACAGGAATCCAATAGAGAATAAGAATAACGAACAGTACCTTGATAAGAACATTTACACAAAAGTGCAAAAACCTCGTCCAAACTTTTCTCATCATTATCACACAGCAATATCCTGACTTTACTCCGATCAATAAACCCATCTCCACTCATCCCTATCTCACTCTTCTCCATCACCCCCTTCTCCTCCCAAAACCAATCGCAACCACAAAACCAGGGCCCAAATTAAAACCCTAAAAATAATTAATACTAAAGAAACTCCATATTCACTCCCAACCCCAAACACAAAGCCGTCCTACTTCAATCCAAACAAAATTCTCCTTCTAACATCCGAAGAACTTCTAAACATCTCCATTCCCCATATGATCAATTCCAGAAGACCACAAAAACAACTATACAAATGAAAATCAATTAAACCACCATAACTTCAAGGAATCCTCACTTCCCCCACCGTAAACGTCAAGCAATCAGTCAATTATCAATTCATCACCATGAAAGCTCACTCCAACAGTGAAAACACAAGTTATTCCCAATCAAACCCAACCCGGCGCAGGTTAGCACCCACCACTACCTATGCTATACCTATCTATATACACATAAATACAACGTTAGAGAAGCCGGTGAAATATCTCAAAAAAGCTCTGAACTAAGTACCAGTTCAGAAGAGAGAGCCAGAAAAAGTGGAGAGAAGACGAAAAGGAACGGTAATATTTTAATGGCGCTTTTCAACTCTGTAGTGGTGGGTGCTAAAATGAGCCCCCGGGCATCGATCGATGCTCGCCGTTGGATGGGGAAATCAACGGTGAGGATGGGGAGCGCACGTTAGTGAGGTGGGTGACGTGGAGGGGGCAAAAGAGGGAAAAGGGTATTGTGGGGCCCACGGGGGGTGTGATGGAGTGGAATCTGGATAGGTTATTTTAGAGATAGAGGCGGTGCCACGTCAGCAAAAAGATCTCTGGAATGGGTAATGTGATTATTTGATTCAACTTTGAAGGCTTTTTCTCTTTGTGGGCCCATTTGAGATCAAGTTGTGTTTCCACTTGATTCTTTCACTATTGAGTCATTGACTATTGTAGTTTTTTGGAATTATGATGGGAATACCAAACTCCAATTTAATTGGCATCTTTTAAGTTTGTCAAGGTGCCAAATGACAATGAATGACGACACGATTGGTTAAGGATTTTTTATTAAGTATTTTGATTTTCCTTTTTGTTTAGTGTTATTATATATTTGAGTTGGGTTTAAGGGGTGGTTTTTTATTAGGTTCTTCAACTTTTTTTAAAAAATTTTATAATTGGTTGGAGTCAGACAGATCATCCTATCCAAATATTTGAATGTAAGATTTTTAATTAAGTTAGTATATCGTCTAATCGCTAAACTACACCACTTGATATAAGTGATATATGAAATATATCACCTACTTTAGGAAGTATCAATAGCAAAGTCAATAGAGCTCTTCGAGGGGTGGGTGCGGCTCATGTCGGGGGTGGTTCAGGTCTTACAAATGAAATTTGCCAACAAGCAGTTGGTTAAAATAGATAAGGGTTGGAGTTTAATTAAGTAAGATTTCGGATTCAAATCTTGTGGATACAAAAAAAGTACACTAGAAGAGATTTATGTGACAATCACCTTCAATATTTTGAGAGACTAGTGTCCAACTAAATTTACTGAAAGGAAACCATGAGAAGTAAAAAAACGAAAAATACCGAAGTCGTAGAAATGCATTTTCCATTCGTAGAGGACAAGTGATCTTACGGTTTGGACTTGGTCTCCGTTCGTGGGCTGATCTTCTAGATCATCATTTAATGGGTTATGGGCCAGTCAGTTGGGCTACAGGGACCCCCTTTCACCCAGATGATGATGCTTGGGCCCCTTCTTTACTTTCTACCATACCATAGTTGGGCCCCAAACGAGGTCTAAGCCCAAAATGCAAGACTTGGGTAGCATCACTAACTTTAATTAATTAATTTCGTGTTTGACTAGCTAGTAAAGTCTTTTATTAAGGTAAAATAACGAAATGAGTACAAGTGATGTGTCATAAAAGCGAATACCTTACACTCATGGGAATCCCAAAAGGAAGTATACTGTAAACCAAGCCCAGAAAAAGCAGAACTTTTACTTAAAAATGAGTAACAAGGAGTTAACCAACATCCATATTATGTCCCACATCGGGATAACAAGAGGAAAGAAATGATAGTATAAGTAGAGCATGACATTGCAATTAATCCAAACATATGCTAGTTTTGCAAGTGCATCCACAAATTCGATAGCACATCTTCATGCAGAGGCTTCACAAGATAGTCTGCTGCGCCAAGCCTCATGCCCTTTATGGATGCAGACACTTGATCTTCTGTCGTTACGACTAATCAAACCATCATAAAATATGTGAGAGAAACTGAATTTTTCGAATCATGCAAACGGAAAAAAGCATGCATTTGTATGTGCTTACTGATCAGGGGTATTCCTTGCAGTTTCTTTTCGCGCATAATGTGCCTCAACAGGCGCGCATCGTTTGCCATTAAAGATTAACTTCTGCGAGAATGATGTGGGCACGAGGTCCTTCAGAATTCAGAATGTCAAACACCTCTATAGCCAATCATACTGCAGCCACTGAAAATTTTCCAGAAAAACAGAAAATAATCAGTATCAGCTCAATTAAACAGTAAAAAAATTCATTCTTTTCTTACCCTGGTAAGAGCATTTGCAGAGAAGAGCAAGTATTCCTTGGCAACTTTCTGCATTCAAATCACAGAGCAAAATCCTGATTTTGCTACAATCCGTGTTTATACGGTGTGTAGGTGCAGGTGCGGCGTTCTTGCCCTTGTCCATAATGCATGCACGAATTGATATAATTATAGATTCTCAGTGAACTTTTGCTTTAAATTCCCAACCACCACACAAGTATGTAAAGCTAAAACATGTTACACTTATGTCTGAGTTGATCTGACATAGAGTTTGGCCCTGCCAAATTTTCAGGGGAAGCCTAACTTTTTGTACTACTTGAATAAAAAAATAGTAATATTCGAAAAAGAATCTCGTATATTATGATAAATTTGGAGTCAATTCTTGATATCACATGAACAACAATATCGATGATAATCCATGGAAAGAAATTGAAGCAATTGAAGTATTTTTAGGATTTACGACATAGTCTTGTATAGAAATGTTTTCCATAACTGGCATGGTGTCCTGAGGCAGAGACTAAACATCTGAGTGGCGACATGGCAACATATTGATTTGTAGGTTGAGTAATAATATCCCATTAAGGAAAGAAAAACTGATTAAGAATTAGTTGGAAATAGTGTTTGTTCATAATTAGTATGATCATGTCTGATTACATATAGTTGATTGTGTGATTACTACAGGACTGACAGACAATTAGAGATTGTGTACTTCTAGCAAGTATATGATTCTAATGATGTTTTTCTGGTGCGACATAATCTTGCTTAATCTGTCAAAATAGCACGCTAGAAACTAACAGTGGACTAAACATTTCTACCGAAGGAAGACTGCAGCTGATCTAACAAGTAATCTTAAAACCGGTCCAAAATGGGGAAGAAAACAGAAAACAAGAATCGAACCAAGACAAACTAAAACTTGATGAAAGAGAGGATGAAGTATTGCAAAAAAATAGGAAGTTTGCACTTTGCTAATCGAGTATGGTCAGTTGAAAGAACCCAAATAATAAAAAAAAATTATCAGCTTTCTCGAAGAGTGGGAGCTTAGCAATGATAATATCATCAGTTAAGTCTATCTTTAGATTAAACTCCACATGTAGAATTCTTGAATTGTCTCTTGATACATTTGGTAAAGAAGGGCAAATACTTTTAACATTGAGAATTGCCATCATAAAAAAGAATTCTCACTTTTTCAGAAATTAAAATTACGTGCAATCAATTCCAGTCCAGCTGCATGCTTTTCTCTTATCTCAATCTTGTCAATCCCATCATCATGCATGGAAGTAAATACATACTAAAGAGTAAACATAACAAACTAGCTAAACTTGGAGGTCTAGTCCAAGAGGGTTCATGCACCAATATCTTCACCAGCTATTAAAAAGTATCCTTGCCTTGCACTAGTAGACACACGGTTTGGTATACCAAATTCTGAGGGTTGGCCTAAATTTAAGATATTTTAATCGTTAGTTTTTGTCCAACATTTACAATATTGGACTCAGGATGGAGCCAGGATTTTGTACAAGGTGGGGAAGCTCGAACTATAGAATAAGAAAATGCGAATTTTTAATAGAGGTAAAGAAGGAAATAAAGAATTATAAGATCTTGAAATGGTTATTCATACTGTGCATACTATTTTGAGTCATGTCGATCGAAACTAAGCATGTCGGACTCTATTGCAAGGGAAAGTGAATTGAGCTTCAGAGATCAATCCTTTCTTCTTTCCATTATGCATATATGAAGTGTATTTTTGTTTACACGCTAAATTACTAGACATATATCACCAGTAAAACTTAGACTTAAACAAAAGATGTGCAGTTTATAGCTAACAAATATTGAAGTTAATCTTCACACATTTACTTGCAGATTAAAAAAATATCTCTTACATCCTTATGCTAAAGAACATATAGAATCTCATACATGGTTAAGTACAAGACCACAATAAGGTAAGACCGCGCACCTTGAGACCAAAGAATTATGACTGCTGAGTGGATAGTCAATTTTACTATCGCAATTGATCTGCCGAAAGACATACCGATCAAACCGAAAGACCTACCGATCAAAGGCTTCCAACATCATCAACCACAAAATGACAACTAACTTCAACCTGAATGGTTCCTCGTTAGCATTTCAAAATCTTTCATGTCATACTCATCCTAATCATCAACACCAATTAAACCATCGGCACAATCTGGAACACAACCCTGAAACCTAGCTTCATTTGTGATATTGTCAAGAACAGCATATATCATACACACATTATCATGAGACCTATCGCCAGAAACAAACTCATATATGCTGCCTTCTATCTGTATCCAGCTTCGACCAGGAGGTTTCTTTGTCTTCGTATCAAGCATCTTTTGTCTGATAGCCACCACATCCTGCCATTTCATAGCAGCAGCATATAAATTAGACAACAGCACAAAATAGCCAGCAGCTTTAGAAGGCTGGTCAAGTTCCTTTATCAACAAATCAGACACATCAGCAGCAAGCTCGACACTCTTGTATATTCTACATCCACCAAGAAGGGCACCCCAAACAACATCATTAGGTTTCATAGGCATAGATTTTACCATCTCATGAGCTTCATCCAATAATCCAGCACGACTCAACAAATCAACCATGCACCCAAAATGTTCAATTCTTGGCTCAATTCCCCAATTATGGATCATACTATGAAAATAATGACGTCCCTCGTCAACATACCCGAAATGGCTGCAGGCACAAAGAATGCCCAAGAATGTGATCTCATCGGGTTTGACATTGTTGTCTTCCATGCTTTCCATCCATTGGAAAACAGCAAGAGCCTCATCTGCAAAGCCATGTTTGGCAAACCCTGTAATCATACTAGTCCAAGAAACAACACTCCTCTGTTCCATCCTTCTAAATACTCCAAATGCTGCATCAATTTCACCACAGCTTGCATACATATGTATTAATGCATTTTTCAATGAAACAAGGACAGGCTGCTCTCTGCGAGAGAACGATTCAACAATGTATGAATGGATCCATTTTCCCAGGTTCAGATCACCCAATTCAGCACATGCTGAAAGCACCCCCACCAGTGTTACCTGATCAAACTCTATACCTTGTTGTTGCATTTCACGAAATGAGGCTAATGCCTCCTTACACCTCCCATTTTGTGCACATCCAGCAATCATGGTGGTCCACGAGACAATATTCTTTCCCGGGATCTCCTCAAAGACTCTTCGCGCCCCATCAATGTCCCCACACCGAATGAACCCCAAAAGCAATGAATTCCACGTGACAACATTCCTCACGGGCATTTCCTTGAACATGAGCTTCGCCTTAGAAATTCCATCCTCCCGTCCACTTTTCACATAAAAATCAACCAAACTGGTTTGCACATAAACATTCGAACAAAACCCGCTCTTCATAACCTTCCCATGAATCTGCTCCCCCTCTCCCAACAACCCTCCCTTAGCACAAGCATTGACAACAAACGTATATGTATGCCCATCGGGTTGCGTTAAAGAACGCCCCATATTTTTAAACAACTCCAATGACTTATACGGGTATCCGCCCGTCGAACAGCCTCTGATGATTTGGTTCCAGAGGGTGGTACT